>CM060955.1:103073700-103131200 GCA_030765055.1 Mantis religiosa
AGTTGTTTACATGACTGCAAGCCCGATTCCCAGATCCAGTACTATTTCTCAAAAAGTTTGCTAGGTTACTCACACACGCTAGTAGTGGGAGAAAAGAGAAAGAATTAACCAAGAGTCATTGTTTGTTGTAGGTTTAGGAAGCTATGTTGCATACCATATTCCTATATATTAAAATTAAACACCGTCCGTCATCATTTTAGCATCTAACGTTCACTTGTGATGTGGGAAATAAAAAGTTCTCCGTCGAAATTTACTATCTCGAAGATCTCACTAGTATCAGCTTACTTGGCAGAGCTATGAGAAGTAACCATCAGGGTTTGAGTAGGTATGGTAAGAAATTACACAGAATTAAGGTTCTTAATCAAGTTTTATTACTCTAAAACTTGATATCAAATATTCAAAATATGCCGATCACATATATAGTGCTATATTCATAAATTGTAGATTTATGAAGAAGTTTACGAGACAGAACGCTACGTATGTCCGTTCTCGTTTCCAGCCAGATGCGAAGTACGTTGTAGTGACGCTGTCAATGGTTCAGTGTTTTACTTCAAAATCTTTCCTTTAGGCAACCACTGCTTTCAAACCAATATTCATTTATTAAAATGTTAATCATTTTTTCTTATTTTTCCTTATCTACGATATATATTCTCATTATTTTACTTATTCTCTTATTAATTATAACATATAAATGTACCTTTCTGTCTGCCTCTAAAACTAAATTAATGTAGCGTTATACTGATGATGTCAAATATCTCTAACTGCTAATACTCAATTAATTTCAGTATCTCATGTTAGGAAGTTGCTTTGACCTACATTGTTCATGTCCTCATTTCTGCTTTGAATAATGGTGAATAGGGAGGCGGTTTCTACTGAAGAGGCTGATTGTTCAAATCCCGCTGTCATCTGTAGAGTCTCATTTCTGTGGTACACACTGTACGAGTACTTTACGTGTATATCTGCGTTCTTTGCGGTGGAGGTTTAAAACCTTTGTGCTGTAAGTAAACAAAACCCAGTGAATTGCTGTTGCCACGGGTTCTTGCAGAAACTTACCGTAATTATGTCTTTATCACGCAGTTTGTTTAGCTACTTTCCGCCGGAAACACAACACAAAACAGCGACGGAAGATTCTGGAACCGAAAACGCAAAAGAGTTCCTGTTTTCGCCAGTGACAAAAGAAAGTTTGGGGAAAGTTGCGGGCCATGAGAAACCGTTCATTGTCGGGCGTAGAAAGGCGGTAGAGTGGGTAGATTAAGACGCTTTGTTCGAGAAGCAAGGCGACGTCATGCCAGTAATAAAATCGTGCCGAGGAAGAGAGGTGGGGTCCCAAATTGTGTACAAGTTCGCCTGGGTGTGTTGACTCGGCAAACAAATTTATCACACCCCGCCACTACCAGATGGGTACTACAGTTCGTGGCTAGGGTATTGATCAACAAAACTCGCTGTCTCCCAAGGTAACCGTGATTCAAAACGCATCCAATGCTTATTGACGAGTATAGAGCGGATTGTGGCTTCGGGCACAGTTTCCAATATTGATTTTCATATGAACTCGGCCTTTGCGTCAATGTAGAGCGAAATAGCCGCTTTAAACTATGGGGAACACTGAAATTCATTGCAGCAGACACGCTCTTCTTGTTGACCTTACTTGATGGAAGCCGTCATTTGTGATCGAATGTGGAGTGAGCAAATCCTTCAGATATGGTCATCTCTGTTGATTGTAGCGTCGCGTAATTTTACTGGAACTCGTCAGCGGATGCTCGTCAGCAGTGTGTAGTTTCTCAGCGGCCACGTACTGACATAGCATAATACATCGGTAGGATACTCACCTACTGTGTTAGTAGTCAATTTAACGAGCTCTTTTCATTATAATAAACATTTTAAGGAAGGATAGCACAAACAAAATTCTAAACCCTGCTCACCTTCCTTAAAAGATTATTGGTAGTATTAAATTGAAATGTTCAATCACTTAAGAATAGCGTCAATTTAGTGTAAATTTTTACGGATTATTAATTTAATCCAGTGGAAAATATTTGTACAATATTAATTACCCATTTATAGTATTTCCAGCTGATTTTTTAATATAAACTCACATATCTCCATATTATAAATTCACATATTATAAATTCAAGTACATTATAATGCCATTAGAATAATAATTTATAGTTCGTGCAAGAAATCTTATAAAGAAGCACAAAGAGAAAACAGATCAACTTACTCTATGAGAAATGCCAACTGAACTACATTGACGGATCTTGTACCAGCCTGCCGAAGGCAAATATTTATTGAAGCAGACCACGTATGTAAGTAGCTTAAAAACTGTATGTTAGAACAACACACACACACACACACACACACACACACACACACACACACACACACACACACACACACACACACACACACACACACACAGACATTATATCCTCCAGTGTTAAGTCATATCGGACGATGAATGAAACGGGTCAAATGCTCGTCAAATGAGCCCAGGGCCC
Source organism: Mantis religiosa (assembly GCA_030765055.1). Taxonomy (NCBI): domain Eukaryota; kingdom Metazoa; phylum Arthropoda; class Insecta; order Mantodea; family Mantidae; genus Mantis; species Mantis religiosa. Next base: position 103,076,193 of record CM060955.1, read on the forward strand.
ATAGATCTTAGAGTTACCCATATTCGTCTTTCAGGATAAAGAAAATTCCCGAAAAAAGTCTTACCCAAGTAAGTCATCCTGAACGAGAACTCAGGACCTGTTGAACGTGAAGCAGACGCGCTATCATCTGTGCTACCTAGGCGAACAGAAACATAAATCAATGCCTACACTGTTTAAATATTCCACTACGTGGATAACAAGAGCAAATAATACAGAAAATTGACAATGTTGAATTAGAAATTGAGGTTTAAGCAGGCGATTTCATTCCTTTATGCAAGGTACAAACAGCGGTTTCTTTCTCGCTGGGCCCACTAATAGAAACAGATTAGGATAAGGTGTCAAGATCAAAAATAGAATTAAATAAATCTCTATTTGTAATTAATTATATGCTGATCTATGATAAAGGAGATTTACTTTTGACTTTGCTTTTATTATATTTATGCGTATCGAGTTTATCCTCCCTTAACATTAGAGATCATTGTGGAAGTAAATTCCAGAGTGTTTAAAAAGATCTACAAGGTATTCTTACTGCCAAAAAACATCCCCAATAATCTTGTAATTCTCTCTCTATCTCTCTCTGTTTTATATACACGTTATCATCAGCAGTATCTCCATTTCTCATTTCACACCATTGTACAGCTTCATTAAAACTTAATTATCCTACTATACTCATTTTTGAATAACTGTGTGATATAAAATTCAAATAAAGCGGCCAAAGATTCTAGAAGCCTGAAATTTCAGTCGTAATACTTTATAAAATAACACCTTCCTTATGTATTCATAACTTTGTGGTGATTAAAAGAAGTTAATTAAAAAAGTTGAACATGATTAAGAATTGCACATTTCATACATTTTATTTCAAGTCAGTTTATCTCAAAGGTTAATACTGCAATCAGAGTTCAATGTACGAGTTGCGTCCAAGCTATAACACCTATTTTTTCAGATAAGAACGTCTGTTTTTTTTTCTTTTTAAATACACGTGGACACTTTGTGAATGCGTGACAGAGATGGTAGCACTGTACTGTGCACAAAACTCTAGCGACGAGATTTAGGACTGTTTTTGATACATAAAATGGCGAGGTTTTCATTGCAAGAACAGTGTGTAACCATTCATTTTCTCCATTTTTGGTGGTGTGAAACCTATTGAAATTCATCCCCAGTTGAGTGAGGTATGTGGTGATAGTAACATGTATGTGTCTAATGTGCGTTCCTGGGTGCGAGAGTTCAATGAAGGCAGAGCATCGTGAGACAAGACATTTGCAGACATAGCCTCCAAAATTGGCATTTTTGTGGGATCTGTTCAGACAATCCTGCATGAAGATATGAAAATGGTTAATCGGCGATCCTCCAAAATATCGTTCTCCACTCGCTGGATCATGTCGTCAGACCGGATGGTGCGAGGTTGTGACTGTCTTGGTTTGTTGTCACACAATGTTCTGCCTTCATTGAACTGTCGCACCCAGGAACGCAATTAGATACATCCATGGTACCATCATCACATGCCTCACTCAACTGGCGTTGAATTTCAATAGTTGTTCTTGCAATGAAAACGTTGACATTTTATGTATCAAAAACAGTATAAACTCTCGTCACTGCCACTAGAGTATCTCTGTTACTCATTCACAAAGAGTCCACGTGTATTTAAAAACATCTAGAAGTTCCTATCTGGTCGCAGTCCTGGAAAGAAAAGTAGGAGGTATTATAACTCGAAGGAACCCGTATAATACGTACGCCCACCTCGAGAGCGCGCCTCCTCAAGATGTCCAAATTTCGAATCCCAGTCAGGGTGACTTAATGGATAAGGTTTTACCGGGGTTCTCCCTTATCCTGATAAACGAATATCGGGTAACTAGGAGCTCCATGGACCCCGTCATATCAGCATCATTTCACCCATTTCATTCATCGTCCAATACGACTTAACGTTGGACGACGTAAGTTGCAAAAAAATAAGTACACTATGTTACAGGCATTTTATTAATTAGTTGCATAGATATTAATAACTTGTTCTTTTGAAAAATTCTTACTTACAATATTTATGTTATAAAATTCATAGCTAACCGTTTTAAGAGTTTCTTAAGAACTAAATGGTAGAGGTTTTAATAATTCCACTGTTTGTAAAAAATAAATTTGGAAATCAGATTTACATTTTTCGCTTATAAGTTGTAAAATATAATTAGTGTTGTTGAATAGTGTAGTAGATAAAATGTTCAACGTTAATTTCATCAATTTTTGTGCTATTTTAGGATAGTAGATATAAAATACCTAAAATCCATGAAGTAGAAAATCGAAAAATGATAATTTAGCGAAAAATAAAAACCCGAGAAATGAATTGGAACATTATAAGGTCTAAATAGCGATGTTTCTTTTGCACCTTTGTGTCTTATTCTTCTGATCTTTTGAGCTGTAATACTAAAACACAGGATTTCATTTTTCCCGTTCTTGTTTCTATGAATTAATTGCTCGACAGAAATACATGTTTTATAAGTCTGCAATTTTTCACACTTTAATTTATTTCTTAATATATGAGTCTCTTTAATTTGCCTTCTGTGCATCATTATTCTTAGGTATCTTATTCTTTTTATAATTTTTAGTAAAAGGAGGGATCATATTTTAACTAGCAGTTACACAGAACATATCTTGATTTCATCATTTGTATTCCATTGGAATGAACAGAGATACATGCAGTTGTAAGTTTGTTTTTCTCAAGAAGAGAATACTTCATTTTCTATTTTTTTTTTCAGCCTGTCACTGTTGTTCACTCTTTTGTTCTCTTTGGTCTACCGGTGACATGCAGACCTTAACTCCTGTTGCAGGCTCACACCCGGCGGAGAGTAATACACCTCTTCGGGTGTAGAAAGTTCTTGCATGACTTCCTTTGGAAGGGAGGTGAAGCCTGTTGTCTCGATTCGTAGATTTACGGCACGTAAAAGAGCTTCAAAACCGATAAAGACACCTCCGAAAAATTTCAGCGCCCTATATAAGAGTAGAACGGTACGCTGAGAACCACTGCAATTAATGAGCATGCTTCCACATATTAAAATAACCTCAACTTAAATTTCATTTTGAAATGGAGAGTCGCTGTTCACTTTTCCTCTGATAATGCCAAGATAACGTGATTTTAAAGTGATGACATAGTGTCCACCTCTTAAAAGATATGACTATCGTTTTCCTACTGTGTTCTTCTATTCCAATTGTTGCTACAAAGAAATAACAATTATTCTACGAATATTATTTTGCAACTAACACGAAGAAGAATATTTACAAACATAATTTGTACATGAGTTAGAAGAGAAAGTGGTTGACTGCAGTATATCCCATTCCTATCTCTAGGTACTCCAAGAAAGTTAAACTATGAAGGAGGCTGCAGTCAGCAGCAACTAATATTTCTACATTTTGACGTAGTAAAGCCAGAGTTATAAATCCTTACTTCCGTGAAACGCGCCTTGTATACTCCAAACCTGCCGTAGGCCCTTTAGCTGTTGTTAGCTTTCAAATCCTGGACGTGCACTGTCAAGAAGTTACTGTTCTTGTTGACTGGCTGTTACCGACAACAGTTCAGATATGAAACGCACAGGTTATTACTAATGACTTGATGTTCTAAACATCTATGGTCCTAATTATGTATTTCTTCTAACTATAGATACTAAAATACATACATTATTATTAGAGGAGAAAATAGGGAAGCAAGAACTTGGTTGCATAAGTAACTTATAATAATGAAAAAGCATGGAAAAGAAGAAGAAATAAAGGTAAGAGTGCCTGGAAGGAAATTAGAACATATTCGGGGATATTGAAAAACAGTTTTAACTGTTTAAAAATTGAATGGAGAATAGATAAATAAATCGACGTAAGTATGGCAGAAAGAAGCCCTAATTTGACCTGCATAAAGCAACGACAGGTGCAGTGAATGTAAATGGCTTAAGCGGAAGGAGTGATTAAGTAAATGTAATAAATTTTGTTACAATTGAAATTAACTGTGGAACACAATGATATTGAAAAGAGGCTGGAGAACTCAGCGCTAGAGAAATGGATAGATTTTTCAATACAGCTAAAAGTTATGAACATTTCAAACCTAATTTCATATTTGTACAAGCTGTGTTACAGAAATGATGCATATTTCAGAACGTATGACTTTTAGAAATATGAAACAAAGTGGGGTATCACTAATTGTAACTCTAGTTGTCATTTTGCTAGAATAAGCATATACGTTCCATTAAAGAAACGGAACTTGGTGTTGGAAGTGTTATTTATTTCCCTTTATGCATTGTACATGGCTTCTCATTGTGTGAGCCCCTGACATAGGTACATTCCTGGCCAATTGGAATTTTCATATTTTGTTTCATTTCGGAGATATTTTGCAGAGCTAGGTGGGACAATAGAGGAAACAGGTAAAGTCTTATAAAAATAGTTAAACATAATATAAGGAAAGTTGAGAAAATATAAAAGAAAAACAATAATAAAAAGTTTTTTAAAAAATAAAGCGATATCAGGATTAATAGACGTTCCATTATACACCTATTTAGAACTAAAATGTTAAATACAGGGGGCAGAAACAGGAATAAGCAACTCCAAGAGGGAGAAACAATTGTGTAAATTTTATGTACAGTTTAAAGAAGATTAAAACATTCTTGTTCTTATTCTATTCTATATGCAGGCGGTTTAAGAATTCGGCGAATTAACTTTAGGAGCTAATAGAGTAGTATTAGGAAATATATTTTAAATGAAGCACTTATGTCCCAGAGCACAAAATTTTATACGATAAATTTGAACCAGTAAGTCACTGATACTACTTCAGTGCTTGGTATGTCCAACGATTTGCTGCACTACCAAAAAAGCTTACGTGTGCAACAGTAGTTCCGGGTTATGTTTGGAGGAGGTATGAAAAGTTTAAAATTTATAAAAAAATGATTATGCAAATGTATTTAGTAATTTAAATAAGTAAACGTATATGTCGTTTTGGGATTGGACGTAGTAATAATTGTATGACGTAATGTTGTGACGTGGAATCGAATCGGCCAAACACAAAATTAAAAGAGGAGTAACGATAGTTACGACAAATCAATAATCTGGATAGAGATTTTTTGTAATCTTGAGTACGATTAATAGTGGAACAGGATCAATAACTTTTATGTAATAGTTGGAACTGTTTAAATATAACAAAGTAAGAATTTATCGATATGTTGGAAGAAACCTGCAAATGACTGGGAAAGGAAGTTCAAGTAAAATGTAATCCAAATAATACAATTAAATAGTTACAAAATTTGACTTATCCGAAACTTTATTCCGAACCACGCCTGAAATTTAGATTCTCATGACTCTTATTTAATCAAACACAATCATCAAGAAACAACTCAAAATACAACGAATTAACCCTGTTATATCTGGCTTCTCGACGGGGTTCTTCGAAAAGTAAACGTGCATCCCATCTCAAACATAGAAATCCCGCACCAAATTGCGCCCGAACGTGTGGCTGATTAAGATGGACAGACATTAACTACGAATAAAGAATTCCTGTCCCACGTGTGTGGCTCAGTGGTGAGGTAACCAAATTTCAAGATAGAGTTATCACACCAATTTCAAGCATTCCTTTATTTTTTATTGTTCTTCTTCTTCTACCACACTGCTCAGTTTGTTATTGCCACTGTTTCGAATGTAATCAAGCAAATCAAACGAATGAATTCTAAATAGGAATGCATTTCATCAAATTCTGTGAAGTTTTAAACCCACATATATACAAGCCTGTACTAAACTTCTCGGAGGCACCCACTCCACTTTTTACCTCGAAAATATATTGCAGGGCATTTGGGAATCCGTCAAAAGTATGCTGAAAGAGTTAATCTTTGTTAATATAATAATATTCGAGATAACACAAAAATAAAAGTATCGCGATATTGGGAGAATAATGGCTTAGTAAAGCTATGAAAAGATGTCAAAAAAGCTTCACTTTGGACAAACAGTGAGGTTTAAAAACATTGGAAAGGTTCCCGCCATTATCTTGTTTAACACATGGTGTTCTGTTTTGATATCGTGCACAGTATTTTGAAGATAACATCTTGAAATACTGGCAATTTGTTATAAGATGGCATCGTTAGTTACAGAGGAGGATTAAGACTTCTAGACTGAGGAACCGCAATATGAACGTGTAGGGAAAGGTGAGGTTTTAAGGTAATCTAGAGGCATAAATCGACCGCATTTCACATCTGTTGGGTATTGCCTACTGCTGATCCTATCCGTGACACATATTGCCAAATTTCATGGTTATGGGACAATAAAGTAAACTGAACATACTGTGGCTTTATTTCACAATTTATCATTTCCCTACATTCCTTCGAAGAATACACTAATGGATTAAACCTTTAACAGGAAATGGAGAGCACTACATCATGTTACAAGATTTCGTCAGTTCCAGACTGAGGAATCACGAAATGAAGAACTCAATCTTCATATAACACGGCACTCCACCCCACATCTAGAATACTAAACAATTAACTACACAAATAGCTGGCGATGCTGTCATTAGGCACCCCCAACAATGTGGTCTCCACGACTTCCAACTATGTAGTTTAACTCAAATAATTCTTACAGGAGTTTAAGTGCATAAAAATTTGTTTCACAAGGCTCTTAAGAGAGGAATGAGATGGCATTTTAGTCATTTTGGCAAAAAGCACAAGTTTTTGGATTTTTGGTGCAAAAACTATACTTTTAGCTACGTATCTGCGAGATTGTAGTCAAATAGAATAGATGTAATATTAGCTTTTGACGCTGGGATAGATTAACTAATGAAGAAATAAGAGATTAATGCTACAGGATGCAATCATAGAAACGGAATGGCCATCATTAGAATGGATTCAAGTAGGATACTAAAAAGATGCTAGAAATCAAACCTAAAGGAAGAAATGTGTACTGTTTATTGCCCACTTTTAATACATACGGCACCATAGGTGGAGACGCAGGTGATGCATGAAATGTTGATGAAGCACCGGTGCAATGAGATGGCGAGGAAAACAGGAGATCCCGGAGAAAGCCCACCCGGGCACCGAGCTATCCACCACAAATCTCCCTTTGCGGTCGCCCGGGATTGAATCCGGGCCGCCTTAGTGAGAGTCGAGTGGCCTAACCATTCAGCCACGGCATAGCCCTAAAGGAAGCAGATCTATAGGAACACCAATGTTAAGGTGGAATTGAAACCGGAGCAGGCCAGTGACCTAATCTACTAAAGGAAGAAGATGTATATTATTAGTATTAAGGAGATAATCAACGTCTGCATGGTAAATTATGCCACATTTTCTGAAATTCAGTTATTTTCTGATGCTAAAAAATTACATTCTAGCACAAAACAGTTGCTACAGGAAATGTTTGAAGAGCTGTAAATGAAATAAAAAGTGTAGTGTTTAACGCCCGCTTTTAACACATACGGCAGCGCAGGCGATGACACAGATGATACATGAGATGAAAATGGAGCACCGGTGGAATAAGATGGTGGAGGAAACCGGAGATCCGGGAGAAAACCCTGTCTCAGCGCAGTGTTGTCCACCACAAATCTCACTTTGCGGTCACCTGGGATCGAACTCGGGTGGTGGACAACACGGCGCTGGGGCGGGTTTTCTCCGGGAACTCCGGGTTCCCCCGCCATCTCATTCCATCGGTACTCCATCTTCATCTCATGTATCATCAGTGTTATCGCCTGCGGTGCCGTATCTACTAAAAGCGGGCGTTAAACCTACACATTTCATTTCAATTACAGCTCTTCAAACAATTCATTATGCACACCAAAATGCGAGTAAAAAATGTCCAATTGTAATTTTAGCAGTAATTTTTTAAATGTGTAGATAATAATTAATATAATCATATACTTTTAGCACTTGTCTTCAGATTTTGTGCTTTAGAGTTTTACAAAGGTTATTAAGTATTTCAGTTTTAAAAATGACGTGCTAAATTAATATTTGAAGAAAGCAATCCCAAGAATTACTTATACAAATTGCAAGAACTCAGAGAAACAAAATTTTATTTATGAAATCTTCTTTAATAGGTGGTAAGGTGTTGCCAGATAGCTTCAATAATTTATCAAGTCACTTTTAACTTCTTGGTGTAAATTTTAGGGATAAACTACTCCTCTTAATTCCTTTGCAGTCAGTTGTGGGCGTTAATAAATAACCTTAAGTGTTCCATAGTAAATAGAAAGTGCATCTATGATTTAGCCAGCTCCCTATTATATTTCAAAGCCTTTACAATTTTGATTACATATAAAATACAGCAGATGCTTTTGTATATCTCATTTTTTTAAAATTCAGCTTTAGACCTCTACGGCGAATCCAAGCGGAAAAGCAGACATTTCCAGGCATGCCTAATTTGAGTGATATTCTATGTTTTGTCTCGCTGTTTTCTTGCAGAGCTGATAGCAGCATGCCTTTAGGGGCTGTAATCTGGTCTCTACGCGCGCGCACTCTCGACGTGCAAGGCAAGGAAACAGAGGGAAAAAAAAGTCCTTTCCAAAGGCCACGACACGTAAAAATTTTTCTCTTCTCATAAAGCAGTGGGGCACATTGTTCCTTCTCTTTCATGTCGGCCACGACCGTAATCAGATAAAATGTCGTTAAAATAATGTGTAGTTCATGCGAACCGGCTGGACAGCGATAAGGATAAACAATTATTACATGTGCAACAAGCAAACCGAACTGGCAGAGTGCGTTGCGCAGCAGAGTCGGCGTATCACGCACGCGTTGTTTGCAATACGCTGCAGTCACATACTAAAATGCATTATGGGACTCCCTGCTTCTGCAGCATGACTGCCTTCTCCTGTCCTTTTGGAGGAGTTGTGTAGGGGCAGCTGCTTTAAAATACTTCTTTTTGATTGAGTAATATTGTGTAATTATATTTCAAGTTGTCATTTTCAGTCTTAATCGAATATCTAATAATAGGGATGGTGATGATGATAATTGGAATCGCTGACTGTCGCAGTTACTCAGTTTCCTCATTTGTTTAGTAGGTATTGTCGTCCTGGTGGAACGGTTACCATGGATTTATCTTTGTTAATAGAAACCTCTCAGATAAAGCACTGATTATTCCTGTAAGAATGTGAGGGATACTGACGGGCCATCCGGTCGTGTGCTAAGTACCAATGAATGCATCACTTCAACCGATGGAATTCGCAGAAATCACACATGACAGATACATGTTCACTCCACGTGGATTAATCAGTGTTAATCGTCCGAACAGAGCCGTTATACGCCGGAACTTAAAAATCCGCACCTTCAAGGATGAACTCGAATCGTGGTACATTCCGTAATAAATAACTTGAGCTTCCTGGTAGAATGGAAAAAGTAGTGCATGAGAGAATTAGGTTAGGACAAGGAAGAGCAATAAACGCTCTTCTATATGCAGATGATATAGTTTTAATCTTTGACAAAGAAGATAGACTGCAGAAAGGAATATATCAACTAAACCAAATTTGTAAAAAATATGATATGACAATCTCAAAGACAAAAACACAAGTAATGGCATTCCAGGAAAAATATCCAATAAGGACCAAAATTGTAGTAGAGGAAACTATAATAGAACAACTATTGCACTTTCAATACCTTGTCTGTGATATAACCTATGAATCGGAAAATCAAGATATAAGGAATAAAATACAAAAATTCCAAGCAGTTTGCGGAACAGTTAAGAGAACCCTAAGGAATAATGCAAGGAAAGAAACTCAAATAAGATTCTACAAAGTGATGGCAATCCCAATATTAAACTATGGAAGTGAAGCATGGATAATAAGGGAAAAGGAGAAGAGTAAAGTACAAGCTGCTGAAATGAGATTCTTACGATCAATCAAAGGATGTACAAGAGAAGTTCATATTAGGAATGAAATTATTAGAAAATAATTAGAAGTACAACCGTTATTAGAAGAAACCCAAAGATATAGAAACAAATGGGTCGAACACCTTAATCACATGCCAAGAGAGAGAATACTAAAACAAGCCTTCAATTACGAATTATATACTTCGTATATACTTCGTATAAACCAAGAGGACGAAGATCAATAGGACGCCCCCTAAAGAGATGCCTTCAGGAAATGTGAGACCGGGACAGGATTAAGCCTAACCCGTGAAGGAAGAAGAAGAAGAAAAAGCTTCCTGGTCCAGGTGTACATGAAAACTTAGTAATAAACCCAATATTCGAGATTACTGTGTGCTTCATTGAATAGCATAACTTAAAAACGAAGTGTTGGAGAGATGTCAAGCTAGTGCCAACTTCAGCATCCTACCCGAATACGGGAAGATGTTAAAGAAAATCCCTAAAATTACCCTTTAGACTATAGACTTCTTCTAATGTTATTTAGATTAAAATAGCTTACAGTCAAGCAATCAGTCAATAGCAAGTAGTAGCTTACAGATATGACTTAAAATGTTATAACTTGCTTTCTTTTCTTTTCATTTTCACTCTGAACGGCTCTTGTATAATTGTTTGAATCTGGTAAATCAAAACAAGTAGAAAAGGCTTACCACACAGAAAGATAGATCTTTTTAGGACATACAGTCGATATCAGGTATTTATTTTGAAACCAACCGTTTTCTAGATATGATTTTTTTCCCTTTCCATGATTAAATATAATGTTTACATTTTTTCTTTGTTTTCGTGGTCATGTAAACAAATATAACATCGATTTTCAATGTTCGAGCACAGCTTTACCCTTCTGAAACCCTTCTTACAATAAAGTGTATAATTAAAACATTTCTGCCAAAAATTCTGCTGCACACCTCAGTAGCGTAGATAGCAGCATGTCTGCCTAACGTTTAAGAGGTCCCGAGTTCACTACCATTTTTAACAGGACATGGAAGATTGAAAACCTATTACAAGGGATTCAACATAATTGATGATGCTACATGCACCTGTAACAGAGGAGACGGAACCACAGATCACATCCTGTATGACTGCATCAAATGAATGGACCACAGGGAAAAACAAAAGATGCAAATAAACAAGAAAGGAGGGAAGTGGAGATATTGTGGGACAATATCTAAGGGACTATAGTGAATGTCAACACAATCAATTTAGAAAGTGATGAATAACTAAATAAATAAATTAATTCTAAAAAACTACATTGACTGTGTGAACACAATCTGAAAACACAATAATTTCAGTACTTCAGTTAATATGAACAATCAATCTGGAACATGTAGATGAATAAAGTATTATATAAAAAAGATTCCCTAGTTCGAATGTCGGTCAGGAATTATGTGGAAATGTTTTTTTTTCATGGTGTTCTCCTATCCTGAAAGAAAAATGTCAAGTAACTCTAAGCTCTATGTACCCCGGGCTCATTTGACCATCATTTCACCCTTTCCATTCATCGTCCGATATGACTTTAAGTTGAAGGACATAAACTAAAAAAAGAGTTCTGCTAACATAAGATAGGTACAATAGTTACCTTTGGAAGAATATTTATAGGAGACTAGTTTGGGAAATTCAAATTAATTAACAAATCAAACTTAGTTATGCTATTCTAAGAAAATTAATTTCCTTATGCTCCTTTAACACAATTAGCGTCAGTGATACCATTGGTATTTTTTTTTTCAATTTTAATTTCAAGCAATCTTTATGAAAAGTAAGAGCAGTTATTATTCTTGGAACAATGGTAGAAACATTTATTGATAAATAACCTTAAACAAATAACACATTAAATACAGGAAGGAAACGTCGTTAAAAGATTTATCGTTATGCGATTCTTTGGAAACTTGAACACGTATTTTGAAGTATATTTCCAAAGTTATTTCTATATTATTGCTATACAAAATAAATTATATATCATAATGAGCATACACTTTCTTTCCTTCTTTCTTTTACTTTGTGTATAAAGCTCATCAACTTTATTTTGAATCCTCAAAACGTCAATATGTCTGAGCTGTTGAAAACTTATATACGATTAAGCAGTTTAGAGGAAGTTATTAAAAATGTGAAATCATTACCCACACACATACTTGCTTTTTAAAATTATTATTTAATTTCTCCTAACAAAGACAAAACTACAGAAGATTTTGCAAAGAGCTACTAGGCTTACCAAGATCAGCACCTGGGAGTTAGCTTTGGTAGAAGTAGGAAAAAACAAGAATAAATGAAGTAATTATGGAAAGAATAATAACATTTTGATATAGGTGCTTGGCCAAAGAAGAAGGGAAAACTATGAAAGTATACATGAGATAGCAAAAAAGATTGTTGGTAGGCAGAGTTAGGAGGAATAATGGAAAAAAATATGAATAGGAGTGCAAGTAAGGTGGGTAAATTGTTAAAATTCAGAATAGAAGATGTAGAAAGGCATAAAATATGGTAAAGTCTAGAAGATATGAAATATTATTACTTTACAAACAAATAAAATGAAACTTGGGATGAGAAGCATACGCAGATTACTGCAATAGGAAAGAAACAGAAGGCCTAGCTTGGATGATAACGGGAACAACTTTCCTAAGAGGAATAAGAGGTTGGGAAAAGGGAATTTGTGAGTTGCGTGGTGGTAAAAAAAAGTATAGAACAGTATGTAACAGAATGCGAGGAAGTTGTAATATGGAGAAGAAAGGTTTGTAAGAAAATGGGAGAAAGTAGAGAAGAGGATAGAAGGTATAAAATGTTAACATGAAAGGAGGAAAATAGGTAAGACGTTTTGGTGAGTTCTTACAGAAATTAAAAGAAAAATGGGCAAGACATGTAAGGAATATAAGAAAGGAAGAGGAGGGAGAAAAGGAACATTAAGTAACAAGGAAGCATGGAGTTTAAGAGCTACCTGGCAGAGCAGAACACCAGGGTGTCATGTAAGTCAAGGTAGCAACAAGGTAAAGACAAATAAATGTAGCCTAAATCTGTAAATTGTAAAAAAAAATTCTAAAATTTTGGAATATGCACAGTAAATAATTAATTCATTTATTTATTCATTTTTTAATTCATTTAACACGTCCAAGGTGAAGTGGATGGAATGGTGCTCATGTAAGTGCAGTGTCCATAGAGCTTAGAGCTATCCGAAGTTCCTTTTCCAGGATAAGGAACATCCCCGGAGGAATCTTTCCAGATATCATTCTGAACTAGATTCGAACTTGCGATATTTTGAATGTGAAGCAGACACCACAGTGGTAGGAAAACACACACACACACACACACACACACACACACACACACACACACACACACACACACACACACACACACACACACACACACACACACACACACACACACACACACACACACACACAGAGTGAGGCAGAGAGTAAAGAACTCACTGTGAATAGATCCTGTACCACATATAGACCTTTTTTGCTCTGGAATTAAAGCTTTATGTCAAAAAGTATAACGAAATACCACATTACTTTCACAAGCTTGTGGTTAATGCATTCAGAAAGATCAGAATATTTCTGTCTCAAAAGTGTATTTCGGTTCCATAGAAAGCTAAGATAAATGTGTGCGATTTGTTTCTCTTCTTTGTTGAGTTTGTGTAATACCGTCACCGTCAAGAGGGCAAGAAGAAAAATGAATGTATTGCATGGCGTTTATGGTTTAAAGTACTGAATGTTTTATGCCCTGTACTCACAGGTCAAAGCTTCTGAAGGTATTATTCTTGCCTTAAACCCAGCACATTAGTGTCATGCTCTATTGTGTTGAACTTTATTGTTGTCTTCCTTATTCTGAGGAATGTAACTGGCTTTTCAAAGATTTTGGGATGTACTGGAGTGACGCTTATTTCCTCTAGCCGAGCTAGGTAGCACAACAGTTACAAGGTAGTTGCGGGTTCGCACCCCATTCACACTTCTGACATGGATTTTCAGTGATTTCCCCTTGTTACTTAGACAATGATCTTTGCTTATATTCATTCTATCCTATTTACCTTAACTCCATTTTCCTCTCATTTTTTCAGTGTACTTTCAGGCTAATAGTGTATGGTGGGGCCAGACAGATGGCGTGGATAGTAGTGCATTGAACTCTCTGCCCACTACAAGAAGGCCAGGCAGAGGAATGTGAAACTTAGTTACTTTTGGTGCCTGCATGATGTTTATGCTCGCCGTCCGGATATGATAAGGTTGCTAAGTTCATATAAAGTAAATAGTGTTTTCACACAACTCTCGAATGCATAATATCTATCACTAGTACATGGTAAAGCGAGAAAGCGTATCGAGAAAAATTCGCAACACAGATATTTACCTCAGCTTATCACACATACACGGCGAGTACAGTATATGTATAGTCTGTTCAGATGTAATCCTGTCTTCTGGACAGCAATGTGTCATACATCGGCAGGCGCGACAAAACATATCATACAGACAGCAGCTTCCAATCGCTCTATTTGTGTTTCGTAACTTACTGTACATCAACTTACTAATATTTCACTCTTCTAATCGACCAGAGAAGACCTGATAAGAGACGATCACAGCGCTGGTCACTGGAAGGTCAATGCGCCTCGACGCTCTGTCAAGTAATACGGTTACTAAAACAGCATTAGATCTGGCCCACGGGTGTCTCGCATGCACTCTCATACACACATTTCATAGTAAATAGATCCACTACCAGAGCAGATAAACAGTTCAAATCCCTCTCCCTCTTCAGGTCCTTTTTGCCTTCTTGTGGTGGGCAGACAGTAAATGCTGCTTTCGGCACTACGTGAAATTCTGTGCACATTCTCCTTGAGCGCGGGACCCTAGTGTTGGTGGGTCCTGGCACTGGGTTGAACTACCGTCAACATTTACTTGGAATAACGCACGTCCGGTGTTCTGTTTTCCTCATACCCCGTGGCTTCCCGTTATTTCCTTACTTTATTCCTTTCTCATGGGGAACGAAACTAAATTAAAATATGAATTGGAAAAGTTGCAAACAATTCCTCTACCGGGTAGAGCTAGACTGAAAAATTCAATGCCATAGCCGGGATTTGAACCACGGATCTTCTGGTTTCCGTCAAGCTGCTCTAAGCATTTGAGCTACTATGGCCAACATGCTGACATGACAGTAAATTTTCCAACTGACTCGTGTTTCTCCCGGTAAACCACTTAGAAGTTACCATAAATACATGAGACAGCTACCTTAATGGGGAATTACTATGCTGTAAGTACTTTAAGGCCCGGGCTTTATAGTTCGGACCACTATTAAGTACAATTAATGTAAATTAATTGTTCTTTCACACTAGCCGTGTGTAGGACGCACTATGAAAAGGTAGAGCCGGACTGAAAAATTAAATGCCATAGCCGGGATTTGAAACACGGATCTTCTGGTTTCCGTCCAACCACTCTAACCATTTGAACTACTATAGCCAACTTGCCGACACGACATTAAATTCTGCAACTGACTCTGTTTCTCCCGGTAAACCACTTAGAAGTTACCATAAATACATGAGACAGCTACCTTAATGGGGAATTACTATGCTGTAAGTACTTTAAGGCCCGGGCTTTATAGTTCGGACCACTGTTAGATACAATTAATGTAAATTAATTGTTCTTTCACACTAGCCGTGTGTAGGACGCACTATGAAAAGGTAGAGCCGGACTGAAAAATTAAATGCCATAGCCGGGATTTGAAACACGGATCTTCTGGTTTCCGTCCAACCACTCTAACCATTTGAGCTACTATAGCCAACTTGCCGACACGACATTAAATTCTGCAACTGACTCTGTTTCTCCTGGCTCTACCCTTCTTAATTCGACGGATTTCCATTTAAGGCCGGTTTGCAAGAGGAGCTGAACTGAAATCCAGTATCACGATTAAGCGTGATCCTTTCAGAGGAAATCTCCAAAGCCTTCCTTAACTCTCCGCTCCCAGTAACTGTTGCATTTTGCCAGAAAGCAGTTCACACATACCACTAAACTTAGTGTCACAACTATGAGTAGAGTATACATTGTGGTACTACTTATAGCCATTAGCTTGTAGCCAACCTTATACCAAACGTATTTACGACATATAACTTCAAGAAGTGAGAAGGAATTCGGAAACTCTCTGTGTGACAGGTATATATGAACGACTTACGAGGAGAAATGTTTATATTCGTCATTATTTTCTTCGCCCTATGCAGTTATGAGAAGTATACCTCATAAATAACATATACCTCTGACATATAGCTTTCTGAATACAGAATGAGCAATACATTCCAATCACGAATTCAAAGGTACGCAATTCGTGGCTGGTCCAGTAGCTGAGTTTGTAGAGCTCCTGCCTCCCGTGTTGGGGTCAAGGGTTCGATTCCCGACTGTGGGGTTGGCGATCTTTCTCCCACCAAAGTAATTCCTCATCTTCCCCGGAGTCTGGAAGTATGAATGGGAGGGCGAATGTGTGCGTGATCGAATGATTAAAACCCAAAGAATGCGAGTTAACACCTTCAAGATGTTTCAAAAGAAAACGGCCTCCAATATGACCACTAGAGTTAAAGACGGAAGGAATAAAAACAATGCAATTTATAAGATTTTAGAAAGTGCTTGATTTAAACCGCACTGTTTTTTTTTTTTTTTTTTTTTTTTTTTTTTTTTTTTTTTTTTTTTTTACGGGCTGATGGAAGATTTCCAGGTGTTTAAATTTTGTTGTTGCGAACATTGCCTAACTGTAAACTCTGCATATTACTAGAAATACGCTGGAACGAACATGCGAGCTACCAGCCTTGCAGAGTTGTTAGGATTGGGTTGAACTCGGCGCAGAAGTCAAACTCGGCAACCATGAAAAATACTTCTGCTACGGCGAGACCATTATGCTCTTAGTTATTGGGACAACTAATGGCATACTAAGACGTGACCCCGTTATCTTAATGGCAATTTGGCACATCTAGAACTAATGAAGTGGAAGGTTAAGGATGGTTTTAGCGTAAATGTTACTACCTTCTGTTTAATTATTTTATTTTGCGACAAAGTATAAACAAAAAACGTGCTGCCCAGCTCACTTCTCTTGTTGACGTAACTAACCTCTTACAAGCCTCGCAGAAGGCGTTTCTATTTTCTTGTGATCCCGTAAATGAAGTGTCGCTCTAGGTCTTAGTTTATCGATACTTGGTCTTGATGCCAACGTCGCACCTAACTATTAAGCAGGATGAGAATGGGATTTTAGGAAATGCAATTAATGTCCACTCGGTTTCGTCATCCTATATTTAGAGAAAATTCTTGGCCCCAGATAATCTGTTTACCTTCTTTTATTGCTCTGCAGTTAATGTCCCTTCAAAAAGGGACTGGATACACCCATAGGGGAGGGGATCCGTCCTCTTCAGCTGCCGTGATGCGGGCGCTGTGGAATCTTAGCACTCGTGGTACCTCTGACGTTACTAGAGGAACCTCGGGCCGAACATTCGAGCCCCTCCCTCTGGGAGTTGTTCGGATTGGCTTGGTCTCGAGGGGGCAGTGGTTCCCGATACCCCTGGGTGATCGGGTACGTATCCGGACGGGGTTGAGGGAAGCCATTAATATTCCCGGGTACTATCCTGCAGAGCTAGTAAAAGGTGTGCTAGTTCACCAGGCGGCCCCACCGAGGTCATATCGGTAGCCTTCACCCTTTGGTGTTGGCGTGCGCAAGTGGCGTATCCACTTCCATCCCGTCTTGTGTCCTTGGACCAGATGTGGTGGCTTGTTAGTAACCCAGGTCTTGTCCTATGGAAAGCCCCAAGGGAGACGCCGGGCGTCCTTTGGGACAGCTCGGATACTCCCTGTTGAAAGAGGCCCGGGTCTTGGTTCTACGGGTCCAAGATTAATGGGAGTAGAACCTCTGGACTCAACAGACCGTTCAAAAACTATTCTTCAAAAGCCAACTTCCCTATTTACATAAAATTAACGAAAATATATTTTGAAGCAAACCATTAAGCTATTGAAAAATTCGCCCACCTCGCCAGGGTAGATGGTAAAGTGTCTGCCTCAGGTTCAAGAGGTCCCGAGTTCGAATCTCGGTCAGGGTGGATAAGGCTTTTTCTGGGGTTTCCCTTATCCTGAGAGACAAATGTAGGGTAACCCTGAGCTCCATGGACCCCGGACTCACTTGAGCATCTGTTGACCCATTCTGATATGACAACGTTGAGGACGTAAATAAAAAAGACAAATTCATATTAGTAACAGATGTTTCGTGAATGCTTAATGCAAAAAAACCTTTATTTCATATATTTTTTTTGTGTGTAAAAACTTTTCTATGAATCCCTTATGGTTATCAAGTTTCTAAACCATCTGTAAAGCATAATTGCTGATCGATGGATAAAATAAAATAAAAAAATAAATAAAAAAGTTTCTAAACAATACAAAGTTCATTCCAAATAAAGAGGAGTTCACGATATCTTGGAAAAGAATCCAAAATATACATTTCATCAGCAAAGTAAAACTAAAGAAATGTGTACCACGTGAACGTAAATTGAAAAAATGCAATGCCATGCCTGTATTTGAACCATGAAACTCAAGGTCTTCGTCCGGTTGCTTTTAACTACTGAGTTATAATGTGAATAAAGCAGCACCAAAATTTTCATTTTTTACACCAGCATAAAATAAAGCAAACAGTTCCAACAACTCAGTAGAATACATTGGTTTTTGAAAACTTCAAATAAAGTTTCTGCTAAATCATAAATTACTAAAATCTTGTTATAAAACAAGATAGGTAACATGGGTGAAAAATGTATATTGAAAACTTAGTCCTTTTAGTTGTTCCGTAACAATACACAAGCAACGTAAATTAATGTGTCAGCTTTTAATCTACAGGGGAAACTAGTGGCTGAATATATCGATACCTGTGTGTTATTTGACGTTTGGGATTATAATACTTGTTTACTTGCTCCCTAGAGAGTAATATTTTGGATTTGATCATATCATTCATGTCGAATATTTGAGTTTGTGTTGTACAGAAACAATGGACAACAAGGGAATATGTAAATATGAGCCACAAGGTATGCTAGCTTGTCCCCAGTGGGGATCGATTCTTGGTTGTTAAGCAAGCATTGTAATTAAACTGCCTCAACGAATTTCAATTTATTTGACGAAACCAGAAGGTGTAAAAACAGTCTAAAATTACCATGTGTATTCTTGAAAAACATAAATGCTGTGGTTATTCATGTTACAAAATATATTTGTGTTTTATTGGATATCTAAACAAATGTTTCAATAGCTGTTTAAGTATAAGATACGCAGAATAAATCTTTAGCGGACGAAGGTGTGGTCGAGTCCAATAAAGCTTTTGCGTACGTCATACTAGCTGCAACAGTGTTTAGTAATATATTTCAAAGTACAGTATAGCCTCGATAATCCGACCTAACCTGGCTCTGGTCAAGGTCGGATAACTGAAAATATCGGACAATACAAAATAATTTGGAAAATGGAGTAAAACGTTGTAGGTATGCTGTATTATTGAAACAATTGTTGGTTTTGTGGTACTTACCAATTCTACTTGCAACATGGAACAAAAAGAATCTCCAGATGTCACCTTTCAATGAAGTCTACTTGCCTGCTGAGTGATGTTTCCTTGCTGCGACATTTCGCCATCGACGAAACATGAAAACCTCATTTGCAACATACCGAGCAATTTTATTTGTACGTCGACGGAAGCTGGGTGACTGCCTTATTCTTACCGATTCCCTTAGTGCTCTTCAAAGCCTTCTTCAGTTGTACAGCCCTCATCCAATTGTGCAGGATGCCCTCCACTATTTGCACGCTTCTGGCGTTGGTGTGGTATGCGGATGGGTTCCTGGCCACACGGGACTGACGGGGAATGAACTAGCGGATTCGGCAGATAAGGCGGCTACCACACGGCCCAGTGTTACCATTCCATTTGTGAGCTCTGATGACTTTCGTCTCGTTCTGCGGAGAGCGATACTCTCGTGCTGGCGCGACGAGTGGTCTGCCTTCCGTGGAAACAAACTCTGAGTGGTGAAGGAGCTTCCGATACCCACGGCGCCTTCCTCTCGTGCCTCGAGTCGAGAGGAACTGATACTTGCCCGGTTGCGCATCGGCAACTGCTTTCTTAGCCATAGCCATCTTTTAACCAGAAGCCCCGCTCCAATCTGCCCGCTTTGTGGTGACGTCCCCTCGGTCCGCCATGTTCTTTTAGAATGTTTTAACCTGGTTCGTGTTCGCCGGTCTCTCCAGCTGCGGGCCAGCTTGGCAGATGTTCTGGCGGACGACCGGCACGCGGTGGACAAGTCTTTTAAGCTGGTTTCACACATTAATTTTAGATTTAGACAGAAAATGTTTACTCTATTTAGCCTTTTAACATTTTAGCCTTAGACATAGTTGTTTGAGTGTGTGCTGTCATAGTGTTTTTAGCTAGTTGTGTATTTTAGTTTTATGGGCGCTGATGACCGCGCAGTTGTGCGCTCTTATACACATCCATCAGTTGCGCTTGCCTCCGGCTGTTGCTCCACGTACCTTGTCATTTAAGCACTTCAACTTTCATTGTTACTCATCTTCTTCCCGTTCTATTTCATCGTCATTATCATTACCACTTAAGAAATCAACAATATCAGGGTCTGTGAGTTCAAACAGGTGAACTTCTACACACCAGCTACTCGCATCTTGAGTCGTAGGGTCCTTACAGCCAGGACTGCGGGCGGTTCAGTAAGGGAACAATGTCACCCATGTACTATCTCTACTTTGTTTTCATCATCAACATAAAAGTATGTTCCAAGAATTTGCTAATGTCGTTTCGATTTTTCCCAAGCCTGAGCCACCCAGGATGCAACGTCTTTCATATTGATACATCTTAACCTTTCCATCACGTCCTTAGCATTGTCCATTTCGTCTATCAGGAGGATACTGTGACTTTGTGGGTTCGTGAAATAAAAAGTCCAATTACACCACTCAAAAATGTTCTTTATTTCCACCGACTTACAGTTAAACTCTTGCCAATTACACAGAATTACGTGCTGCAAAAATTACAATTCACCAGTTCGTCCGTTACAACTTCACTTGTACTCGCGATTACATAAACTCCGATACACATACACAGTTCGTACAGTCTTCCGTTGCACAACCCTTTCCGTTCATTAACACGTCACTGACTAACACTGCCTTCTTACACCAAGAACTGTCCTCACTCACACACTAACCAACTGACTGACTGACAACTCTGTCTGTCTGTAACCCTCTTTATATAGGAATATCGCCGGTTTCTAGTGACCAGGAGAATGTTCCAGATTCCGTAATTTCTGGAACCAGGTGGACAGAAACAGACGGCACACTGATGTTTTCCCTCCCAACCACTGCCTGTCACCACTACAAGGCAAACGAGGGGGAGGTGTGGCTAACGCGGTCCTCCCCTGCCTTCCGTTCCCAGCTGGTTCACAGGGTGTTCCAGCGCTCGCGTTACACTGCTCCCTCCTCAAAGCTGTTCGCCCCGAACAGCCCCATCGTAGCGTGCGAGGCGGTCCAGGTGTACCACCAGCATCTGCCCGGAGTCTGAGCCAGAAGTAGCACTGCCGTAGTTTGCGAATCATTCGGTTCGCTCCCAGGTGTCCTCCTGAAGTACCGGCGTGCACTTCCTCCAAGACTTCCGGGACCTTGCTCCGGGGAAGTACCAACTGTTCTCTCTGCGCCTTCCCATCGGGTGACTCCCATACCCGGAACAGCACGCCCTCTCTGGTCTTCAACGAGTCCCATCGGGCCCAGTGCGACTTGTAGGTGGCGCTCCTCGGTGCGATGTCCTCCCAGGTTGGTCTCGTCCCTGCGTCCACTTCCCTCAAGAGTGGCCCCAAGTCTGCGTCCGCCAGCTGCTCCCTCCTCAGGCCTGCGCTATCCCAGCCTTCAGCAGGCACTGCCACAACTACTCGGACTGCTGCCGCACGCTCCTCCTCTTCCACTCTTGTGCGCTCGTGGCCGTCCTGGATCTGCGATAGGACACCTCCAATGCAATGGTCGCTGGCGTCGGTGTCCACAATGAAGGCGCCACCCGGTTGTGGGAAACCCAAAATTGAAGCACTGCACAGGGTCCCCTTCGGGTGCTGGAAAGCGTCTTCGGCGTCCTCCGTCCACACATAAGGCCGGTTTTCCTCCGTCAGGCGGGTGAGGGGTTTTGCGATGTTGTCGGCCTTTTCCTCTAAATCATTAAGGCGGTCGTCTACTTGACCCTTCCGTTTGCCCAGGTTCGCGACGTCATCCCTCACGCCGGCCAAACGTTCCTCAAACTTTGCGGCGAGAGCCTCGTTCGCCGCCTTCATTTCCGTGGCCAGACTGCCGTTCGCTGCTCTCATTTCTGTGGTTAACTCGGCCTTCATTTCTTCCATCTCCGCGGTGATGTTGTCGTTGGCCGTCTTCATTTGTTTCAACTCAGCGATGAGGTTGTTGTTTGCCGCTTCTATTTTTGCAGCGAGGTTTTCATTTGCCGTCTTCATTTCCGATATTAGTTCGGCCTTCATTTCTTCCATCTTCCCGGCGATGTTGTCGTTGGCCGTCTTCATTTCTTTCAGTTCCGCTAAAATCTTTTCTAATGCTGCCTCCATGGTTGTAATGTTCGGTGATGTTATGTTGTTTTCCCGCTTCCTGACACCAGTGTGACTTTGTGGGTTCGTGAAATAAAAAGTCCAATTACACCACTCAAAAATGTTTTTTATTTCCACCGACTTACAGTTAAACTCTTGCCAATTACACAGAATTACGTGCCGCAACAATTACAATTCACCAGTTCGTCCGTTACAACTTCACTTGTACTCGCGATTACATAAACTCCGATACACATACACAGTTCGTACAGTCTTCCGTTGCACAACCCTTTCCGTTCATTAACACGTCACTGACTAACACTGCCTTCTTACACCAAGAACTGTCCTCACTCACACACTAACCAACTGACTGACTGACAACTCTGTCTGTCTGTAACCCTCTTTATATAGGAATATCGCCGGTTTCTAGTGACCAGGAGAATGTTCCAGAATCCGTAATTTCTGGAACCAGGTGGACAGAAACAGACGGCACACTGATGTTTTTCCTCCCAACCACTGCCTGTCACCACTACAAGACAAACGAGGGGGAGGTGTGGCTAACGCGGTCCTCCCCTGCCTTCCGTTCCCAGCTGGTTCACAGGGTGTTCCAGCGCTCGAGTTACAATACTTTATTTTCTGTTTCCAGCATACTTTGGCTCATTTCCTGGCACAATAACGTCACCTTAGGTGGAAGAAGCAAGACCTTGATATCACGCAATACATTTGGGTTTGATGGGGTATGTGTAGTAGAAGGAGAGCTTTTCTTGGGATGTTGCTGGAAGCTAAAATCTTCCCTATAGATGGCACAGACTGTGTAAATAACCAGCTTTTAAAGATGGCAGCAGACGCCCAGGCAGAATTCTGGTTAGTGTAATGCACAGGTAGACCATTAACAGAAAAGTTTTTTAATGCTCCAGGCCTTTTAGATTTACCAATCATTGGCAATTTAGCTTTGAAGTTCCCCAGGACATTACTGCAGGCAAGAATAATAACACTTTCCTTTTCATTTGAGGGGCTTAGGGCTATAAATATCTCATCTTATTTCATAAACATTTCAATACAAAAAGGGTTTAAAATTCCCTTGTAACTGAATACGACACTCGAGTTTCAAAACAAGAAAATGTAGACCTTTTAAAAATTCTATGGAATAAAAGATATTCGTCACTGCACCATAGAATATAACTGGTTAGCACCCAGAATACTTTGAAGCAAACTGCAACTGTGTCAGTTACATTTTGTTGCTATGGAATATATGATGCAATCCATACAAACCAGAACCATTTCAATAGACCAAAACTTTTTAACCAATAATAGGACACACGTGCAACTTTCGTAGAATGTAAAACACAATTGGAAGATTACATTACACTATTTAAATCTGAGAGAAAATGTTGGAAGTGTCCTCCAACAGCATCTATGTATCGTTGGTCCCATTTTTTTGATAGGACTGTAGACACTGAAGTTGGAGCAGCTGGATGATATCGAATTGAGAGAACGATATTTCCAGCAAGATGGAGCGACTTGCCATACATCTAATGACACCATTAAACTTTTAACCTGTTTCTTTGATTATCGAATAATCTCAAAGTTTCTGTGGACCCACAAATCCCCTGACCTAACCTAAGCGGATCTTTTACTGTGGGTTTATCTAAACTTGAGTGTAAAAGAATAGGCCACGGATAATAGATGTTCTCAAGGAGTCCATTCGAGCAGAAGTAAGTAATATTGGCGAGGATACTTTACGTAGAACTTCAGAGAATATGGTGGAACGAGTCCAAACATGTATAGATGCTGCTGGAGGACACATCCAACATTTTCTATGAGATGTGAATAATGTAATGTAATCTTCCAATTGTGTGTTATATTCTCCCAAAGTTGCAAATGTGTCTTAATATTGGTTCAAAAGCTATGGCCTATTCAAGTGGTTCAGCTTTATTTTTTAATTTTTTATGTAATATTACGTCCTCCAACGTTGTCATATCGGACGGTGAATGGAATGGGTGAAATGATGTTCAAATGTTTCCGGGGTCCATGGAGCTTAGAGCTACCTGACATTCGTCTGTAAGGACAAGGGAAAACCCCGGGAAAACCCTTATCCCGGTAACCCACCTTGACCAAGATTCGAACTCGGGACCTCTTGAACGTGAGGCAGACATCCTACCATCTACGCTACCGATGCGGGCACAGGTTTATATGGACCACATTATACATTGGTGCTCTTAATTTAATAATTCAGCACAAGACATAGTTTAAAGAGTGACTATCAATTTCTGCATTAAACCTGTTGCTTTAATTGCAATTTCATAGATACAGTGCATGTACATACAGAACGTCAAATTCATTCCAATTTTATAAATGTGTGTCTCTAAACTTCTGACACAAAGGTCTTCTGGTTTTATTTGTGCTGATGTAATCAAGTTCGTTAGCAGGCATGCTAAATAACTACTCATAGAGCATAAACTACTGAGTTGGAAACCACTTTTATATTGACTGAAAAGGTGTGATTCCCAAAGATATTAAATGAGTGTTAATAGTGTTATATCTCATAGTAGATATACCCGTATTTAAAAGTTCCTAATTTATGCTAACATTCTGTGGCATTCATGTTATCAATTAAACTAAAATAATGCACCGGAGTTTAACATTTAAACAGACATAAATAGCTAAAGCATTGTTGGACTAGTCCTACAGAAGTATCCTGCATCGCCAAAGGGTAGCTACGGCACTGAACTTGGATGACTGTCATGGACAGATTGAGAGAGTCTCCTTTTCGCCTTGTTTTACATACTTTCTCATTAAAATCCTTATTTAAAATATTGGAGACTGAACGAAGTCATAAGTCATAAGACATAAGGATTAAATGGAAGTACGCTGGACATGCATTGTAACCCCCCCCCCAAAAAAAAAGAACGAAGTAAATAAAGTCAAATAAATTACCTTATAAAAAGAAGGATCTCGGGAATCGCTCCATTTTCACCGCATGACATAGCGCAAGAGTACATAGTTAGTAAAAGAAACTTAAATATGCTGGCCATATTTAAACTACTTCCGGTGGAGGACTTTTAGAAACACGGTGCAGATACGGTTTTGCAAACACTCGCAAGTGGAAAAAGCAATTATTTTGTTAGTTAAAAAATGTGTGGTAAAAATTAGAGTCATGTAAATATACGGTTGTAGCACTAGCGGTAGATGAATTAATGGGTACACGTCCCTGAAGGAGTGATACCTGAATGAAAATTCAGAATAATGCTGTAATAACGTTTTGAAAGAAATACAAACTCTCTAACCAGGTTGAAGAAAAACTCCCCAGTTCAAACACTGTATATTATAAAGTAACAGTGAGGACATTGTATTCACAATGCCGGAACAGTGTAAGTACATTCGTCCATTGATTAGTGCATGGACCGTGTGAACAAAGATGTTCGAAATAACGATCGAGTGTTTTCGACACATTTGTGTTTATAACTACAGCTTGTAACTACATTGAATGAAGTAGTAATTAGTTCATTATAATTTTTTTTAATCTTCTGCCTGTCTGACTGAGATGTCGAATCATTGTGGATGAAAATGAGCATTTCAAAATAAATTAAGCATAATTTAGATATTACAAGAGAAACACTTATGTTATTTCAGTGTATCGTATGAAAACTGTATAACATGTAAATACTAGATGTTAGAAGTAAGATGATAATATTCACGGAAGTAGATTGTGGAATATCCTGTAAAATAGCCGGAAACTTCCAGAACGCGGCAATGATTAACCATACCGTTGCAATACAGTGTAATGTTAAGATATTTATAGCAAGCCAGTGTCAATCAAAGCTGTAAAATTGCGTAAGT
This sequence comes from Mantis religiosa, assembly GCA_030765055.1. Lineage (NCBI taxonomy): Eukaryota > Metazoa > Arthropoda > Insecta > Mantodea > Mantidae > Mantis > Mantis religiosa. The sequence goes on from CM060955.1 coordinate 103,102,408, forward strand.
ACCAAAGCATGAAGGTATATTAAGGTAAAACGTAACCTCGTAAACATATGAGAACATGGCAGGGGGAATTGGTAACAGACTTTTCAATATATCGGTTTAATGAGTGAGGAGCAATTGTACTTGACAAAAAGAGCAGAAATGGCTAACTTATAAAATATAAACAAAATAAGTACCTAAAATAATCATCCTACGTAGTTGTTTTAAGCCTAAGGCATGCAATAATTTGTAAGTGCTGGAAAAATAAAGTTATATGCGTGTGTGAAAGTGATGATAAAATCGTTGCATTCCATTCGAAACTTATGCTTATTGATGAATAGAGTATACTATGTGATTTACTTACATAACGTAGTTTATAAACAATTGTAATGAAGCGTTATAATATCCCATTGTCTGAGTAGTAGAATGCGGTTATTTTGTAATATGAATGCATAGTTTTATTACAAAATTATCACAAAATTAATGTAGCTCATTATTGACGTAATACTTTAAAATTCCGTAATAATACTCACAATTTGCTTTCTTTCCGTTCACTGTGTTTAAAGTGTAAAGTAATGTCAGCATTATTATAAGCATAATTATGATCATTATAACTATTGTTATAAATTTTCAACAGCAAACATTCGGTGGGTTTCAAAACGTTGGGGGTTTATCTGTTTAATTTGCTTGTTGCATTTAGCATCCTTATAATTATTTGGTACAGAAACAAATCTAAACTTACTGAGACTCAAAATTTAGTAATATTATGAGCAAACTTAACATAGTAACGGTTTGTTTGAAATCCAATAGGAGATTATAACGCACGATGTAGAATGTGTTTAAGAGCTTTGCCATAATAAACCATAAAAAATAAGTTAGATGAAATGTAAAATATTGAAAACGTAACAGAGGAAAAAAAATATGTGATAGGGAAGAAACTATAAGACATTACCCCAGAGGATATAGTGTGGATATGGTGAATATAGAGGATATAGTGAATAAAAACATTAATAATCTGTAAATGCTTTTTTTGTAGGCAGTTTTTGAGTAATCGTTCAATTAATAAAGACCCGTTTAAAGAACTGAAATCTCGTAATTACTGTAATTCTTAGTGACTAATAGGAATGTTATTACCAATGTTATTTAAGAAATTGCATACAGGAAAATAGGAATTAAGACAAGGTATTGATCCACAGCGACGTAAAATATACTCAGAAGCACATATAGTTATATCAGTAATTTTAACTACTGTTACAAAATTTGAAATTGCTTATTTATTCTTTCCTATATTATTTATTTTGAAGGATAACACGACATATTTCAGAGGGTTAACCAAAACAAATTATATCCTAACAGGGATAAATCATTATTAACTATTAATTTAACTTCGTAACAACATAACACAATAACGTATAGCAGCCATTTGTTCTGTAAGTTAACTGTAATAATCATCTATAGCAAGAAGAGGAATTCATTTATATGACAACATTTAACGCAACATCAACCTAGTGACTTGAAGAATATGAAGTCAGGAACGAAATTCATCTCCAGTCTGCATTAAACAACTATGGGATATGATTTTAGCATTGTGTAACTTCATTACATAGAAATATGGGGATTTTCATGAATGAAACTATAATTAATTAAATATTTCTCACACATGCATGCCTGCAAACGCAAGTTAACAATATGAATACATAAATTAACAAAAATTTATATAGTCTAAACTAAATGTCCCACTCTATATCCAAATTAAAATAAGAATATCTTTACTATAGAGAGTAATGATCTCTGAATGAAAACTGTATATTAAATTCTATTCAAGCAGTGAAAACGAAAGTCAAAACTCTTAGTCTACTATACCTATTGTTTATATACCAACGAAAGCACATATAAACCATATTAATGCCAGTTACCCACTACAAGTTGAATATGTCAAATTTGGTATACTTAACACAGTCAGCATGCATCTCCTGAACATGCTGGTAAGCAAAATTCTTGGGTGTTCTACTCAGTGTAACGGATGTCCCGGGCGATAGGACTCCTGGGCGTGTTGTGTGTGGCCTCCCATGGGCGGACGCCCTGGACTCGATCAAGGTACGCATAAATTGGTTGAAAAAAAATATGGAAAAGGAGTGTGGTAACCTAAAACATGCTTAAAAACAGCATCGAGATTCCCGTTGAAAATTTAAGAATATTGGAGGTTCATATAGCTGGTTATTGCAAATGAGATGTTTTGATAAATGTAACGCTTTTGTTTCGGTATATAATACACCTTGCAATCCGTTATCGGTGGATATTGTAGTCTCTGAGTGGCTTATACCATGTATTTTACCTACATGCTGACAAATTTCAGATTTTCCCATATACACATAATTACCATCTCTCAGAAAAATTTTTACTTTTATTATTATTTTTATTTTAAGTGAATGGTCGAGATTCCTATTCAAATGCAAGTCAACCATGTAATTTCTGTCGTGGGTTTCGTGTATTAAGTAGGTAAGCTTAGAAAAACATTTGTGCTTATTCTAAGTTAACGTAGTAGGAACTTTTTCATCTTCGGCATCGTATTAATACCTAACGTTATGTACCGTGCAGGGATGGAGCAAACGAACAATAGGCTATTTATAACACTATTATCGAGCATAAAAGGGCGATCTGATTCACAAAATATAAATTTTCACGAAAACCTATCGTCGACGTTCTCCACCATATTGTCGCATACTATGGTTGTGGAGACTAGGGGGAACAGCTAAGTTGGAGTTTAGGATGGTAGAAAATAACAAACGCTTGGCTTAACAATAACAATATAGGTATAATTAAGAATTTGTATCTAGTCACAATTTGCAATGTTTGGTTTACAAATGGAGGGGCTTTGTAAGCTAAATAGTAACAGAATTATCATGATGAACTGAACAATAGTTTGTAGATCTTACCTTGGGAGATGTGTCAAGAATGATTAAGCGAGTGGTCGAGTCCTGGACGCCATGCCGAAGGTGTCGGCCGGAATCACGTGCCAAACACAGAAGAACGCCCCCCCCCCCCCCCCCGAGTGGACCCTCGCGGCCAGTTATATAGTTTTAGACATTTCCGGAAGCGCTTTGCAATATGTCGACGGCAATACCAAGCATATCCTGCCATCGCCCTAATTTCAAATTGAAGCAGCCAATCAGCAGAGCGCATTTGCATTATTCCAGAGCATCCCGTATGACGTGAGAAGGAGCAAAGCCCCATGTTGCTCTAAGCAACTCTCCACGTACACCAGGGGAAGCTGACATCATAGTAATTTCCACGGGGTTTGCCATAGGAAATAGGAAACCGCAGTGTTTTTATTATTTACGCAATTTTATCAAAGATTCTGTACTTTAAGAAACTGTAAGATTAAATTTCTACTAATTCTCAAGAGTCCTGAATAAACTATTCTCAAGTTAATATATATTTCAGCACTCGCCAATCACGCATGTGACAATATATGTGTGTGTGTTAATAAATGATAATAATTAGTGGTGCTCATTCTTATCTATTGTGTCAAAATTACAGAATGAACAGCCTGAAGGTAAAGTAGGGTATTGTTGAAAACATTAAGTGGGATCATGTTTCTCCAGAGCACATTTACCTTCGATCAACATTGGTTGCCCAATCTTGCTATTTGATCATAAATATGTCTTCTGTTACAATGTTCCCCAAATTATATTTTGAGTTCGATTAACACGTCAAATAATTACTGTATGTACATGAAAAATGAAATTAATATATTGAATTTCTATGAAAAGTATTTATAGTGGATGAATTATGTATAATTTCTTAAAACTTATAACCTAAGAGATTATTTTATGTCTCCCTTCCTCACCAAATGCTGGTTTTAGGAGTCGCTCATGTTCCCTCAGAATGTCGGAGCCGAAGCATTTGCCCTGAGATACCACAGTTGAGGGGTCGACGCAACTCCTGGGATGATGAAGAGATGAATCATGGAGCAATTGGTGGAATGATGGTGGGGGAAACTGGAGGACCCGGAGGAAACCTTCCCAGCGCTATGTTGTTCACTACAAATCTCACTTTGCGGTAGCCTGGAATCGAAACCAGGCCGCCTAGGTGAGAGCCGAATGGTCTAACCACTCAGTCTTTGTGCGGCCGGCGGCGATCACACCAAGTATTACACTAATAATTTAGAGTACCTTCAAATATACAATTTATGCAAAATATCCTTACTACTGTGGCTACAAACTTCCCATAGGGAAGGGGATCCGTCCCCTTCAACTGCTGTGATGCGAGCGCTTTAGACCCCTAGCACTTGTGGTGCCTCTGACGTTACCAGAGGAACCTGGGTTTGAACATTTGAGCCCCTCCCTGAATGGGAGTTGTTCGGATTGGGGCAGTGTGTTCCCGATCCCTGTGGGAAATCGAGTACCTCCGGCCAGGCTTCGGCCGCCCGGTGGGCACAGAGTTTTGGCTAAGAATTCCCGGGTATCAGCCTGCAGAGCTGGTAGGTGTGCTAGATCACCAGGTGGCCCCACTCTGGTTAATCGGTAGTCTTCCCTTCGGGGTTGACGCGCGTGAGTGGCGTATACACTTCCACCCGTCTTGACGTTGATGGGGGGCGGGGGAGGGGGGCTTTTTAGACTCCAGGTATTACCACAAGGAAAGACCCTCGGAAATTTCCATCGCTCCCGGGTTGATAGAGACCGGAGTCTTGGGACTTATGGGTAGACCTCACATAAAAAAAAATGCGGTTACAAACTACGAGTTAGCTCATTTTTTCCAATATTGCTTAATTTCAATATCTGTTATTGTACTTTCGTTCACTTTCAGCAGTTTGATCGCATGCCAGTGGTTGAATTTCGTGAAGTCATATAATATAATTCTTTATATTTTTGGTATAATAACCACAATAAATGATCAACTCTCTCTCTCCTCTATCAGGTGAGAGAATGCTGGAATCTCTTCCCTACTTCATTTTAGGATTTAAAATTGCGATTTTAAAACATTCGCACACAATTCTATTTATAGTGTGACCTATTTTAAATGGTCTAAAACATAACGCTCAGAAAAGATTTCAACAAAGAGATGAAATTACTTCTAATAATTGCCAAATTTTGTTAAATTGATGAAATATACATAAAATACTTTAGGTAAAATTAAAATATTGTCTAAGAGCTGAGATCTAGTAAGATTAAATATATGAAGCTTTAATTATATTTATTTTAGTAACTGGGAACGGTTTGTGTTCCTATGCTTTATTTTATAATATTATTTATAAAAATTTAGGAATACAAAAACGCTTAATTAATGAAGGTGTGTTAAGGTTAATATAGTGAACTAAGTAGTGATCGTTTTCCGTTATGTTTTATTGCATTTTTTTGCTTAAGGTCTTGTTGTATTCCCTGTATGAGTTTGAGATAAAATCTAAAATTAAATAAAAAAATAAATAATATTGCTTAGGGGAGGTAGGATAAATGTAACAAACCATTTCTTGGCCAGAACTGAAGGAACATTAGGCAGTTAATATTATTGATCCTGTAGTTGGCCTGAGCCAGAGGTCAGTCACATGGAGCAAAATCTGGTTTCGTGTTTGGTTTTGGAATGCTCATGGTATACATATCGTGAAGGAAAGAAGCTGTGAGTTGGGGTCAGGACCGCTTGTTGATAGTAACGGATCAGCGATATTTATTGATCGGCTTTGCGGCAAAACCGAGAATAGAATGAGACAAGGACAGAGATAGGACGACAAGCCACTTTCGTTTTCTTGAAAAATGAAGGAGGAAGGATTATGGATTCAGAAATTCCGTTTTTACAGAGCTGGATATATGTCGCAGCCTCATGAGACTGGGAAGAAAGAGGTCGTAGTTTATGGGCACTGAAACTTTATTATCTTCTTACTTGTCGAAACGGGTAGTTGCCACGTTTTCTTTGTTATCTCGCTCTCTGTTGCCAGCTTGCTGCCATAATGTACCACTGCCCTTCAAGTTAAGTGATATTTTATGATTCATATGGAAGTGAACCCAGAAATAAGCCACACTGCCCATATTGCTTGGTCTCCATGCAGATATGCAGTTGTCTTCCTTATGAGTGTGAAACAGCTGTTCTGAATAACTCTACATATGTTTAACTAGATACCTCTACGAATCCTGGAGCATGTACAACAAGTATCATATGTGACGGAAAGTATTATTATTTGTTTATAAATTTATGCATCGTGGGAAAAGTAAGACAATTTTGTTTTGTCTTCTGCTAAACACTAGCAAAATATGAATGCAACTTCCATTACAGCTATCACAAAAAGTAACACAAATACTTAAAGAATAATAAACTTAATTTAAAATACAAATTTAACAGTAATATGTATTTTTAAAGAAAATCTTGCAGTCACATTAATTTCCTAATCACTCTAGCACAAATCACTTCTATCCATTTATTTATTTGAGATAAATATTTGAGGGAATGTTTTATTACAGATATTCTGAGAGGTTTCCCAGTGGGAATAAAGGAACACAATAGAATTTGGATTATAAGTTGGAAGTTTTAACAGCTGTTGGCTGTGTGATAGCTTTGAAGTTATAAATTGTGCTTCGATTGCCGAGCATAATAAACATTCCTATTTGTCAAAATTATAAATGTATGAAAGAATGGCCCCGTATTTCAGTCGGTAGAGCACTTGCCTGCCGTGCTAGGCGTCCCGGCTGGGGTGGAGATTTTTCTGCTACCAAGGTGATTCCCCATCTTCGTCAGAATTTGGAAGTATGAGTGAGAGTGTGAATACGTGCGTGATCTAATGATTAAAAAAGAAAATCAAAAGTAGCATCAACCCAGCATCTACGAGATAACAATCGATAGGACCATTGCAGTCAAAGGCGGGGTATAAAGTGGAACAGTAAAACAAAAGTAATGAGAATCCAAAACAATAAGTTATAGATAAGTAGATTCAGACTGAAAAATTCAATGTCATAGACGGGATTTGAACCACGGATCTCCCGCTCTCCGTGTGGCTGCTCCAAACCACTGAGCTACTACGGCCAACATGCCGACATGACATTAAATTCTCCAACTGACTCGTATGTTTCCCAGTAGACCACTAGGGGTTCTCATATGGTATGAGACACGCACCCTTTTTGTACGACTTACTATGCTGTAAGTACTTAAGTCCCAGGCTTCATAATTAAACCACTATAATTTAATGTCATGTCGGCATGTTGGTCATAGTAGCTCAATGGTATAGAGCAACCGCACGGAGAGCGGGAGATCCGTGGTTCAAATCCCGGCTATGGCATTGAATTTTTCATACTGACTCAACTCATCCAAACCTAAGCTTACACACGGCTAGTATGGAAGAATTTATTATTTCCATCAATAATAAGGTATACCTTGAAAATGTTTATCTTCTCTCGAAAACATTATGTGACATATATTTTGAGTTTTAATAGAAAATACATTTTCTTTGTGTAGCAAGATTTGATGCATCCCTTTAATTAGGAGTTATGTATAGTCATTCAGAAGCAAGAGGACTTCAGAGGCTACTGCAGGAAAATTCAAAATATAAATTTTATATATGATGAAAATATCTTGAACATGTGGTATTTTAATTGAAGTCTAAGGTCCAATTTTGGTATGTAATCGATTTTTTGTTTTCGAATTATGTTGTTCACTGACAAGATATACGGGAGACCTCGCACTTTGCGACTCACATAGCTTCATTGTGGCCATTACCGCCCTGGAAGGAAGCATGAAGTGACGGAACCACACTGGGTCACAAGTCACAGATACGGGCGGAGGTCACTAGCAATTCCAGGCTGTAAGACCCGTCCTATTGGAGCTTACTAGTGCGGGCGATGAATGATCCGTCGATGAAGCAGCCCTTTAGTGTCCAAAGAGAGTGCTGTTTACTTCACAAGCAGCCCTGTCATGTGTCAGGAACGCCACCCGCGTCGGTAGCGTAGATGGTAGCGTGTCTGCGTCACGCTCAAGAAGTCACGGGTGCAATCTTTGATGAGTTATACCTGGATAAGGTTTTCCCTTATCCCTAAAGATGAATGTCAGGCAACTCTACTGTCCAGAAACGCAAAGAAGGGCCCTGAAAGCAATGTGCTCCCTTACACAGTGGGACAAGGACAGCAAATGTGTGTGACAGGGAACGCATGCTACATAAGGGGCGGAACCGTTAAAAACATACGCCCTATGCACTCTGTACACTAAATCCGAGAAGATTCATTCACAAAAGTAGAAGCCGTCAGAATGTTTCTGAATGGTCTGTAATTGGACTAACATGGGGTGTCATAAATATGTCCAGGGAGGGTGTGGGTACCTTCGCCAGCCCCCCTGCGTCTCAGACCCTGGAGACTTTCTCTCCTGTGGAGGACAGCAAGCTCATTTGAGCATCATTTCACTGATTTCATTCATCGTCCGATATGACAACGTAGGAGTACAAAAATAATAAACAAAATAACCTCAAAATCCATTTGAAAGTTGAGAAGGGCATAGAAAAAATAGGAAATAATGGGAGAAAAGCTTTTGGTAGGTGAGAAATCAGCCCAACTTTTGCCTATCGACCAGGGAAAATCATAAGAACTAATACCAGCGGGCGATCTATATATTAATTCATATGCACTTCAGAATAAATTGAAGCAAGTCTTCAAACAAACAGTAAAAGCACATGGTTACTGTTCAGAACAGGCTTGAGTATTTCCTAAGCATTACTTAGCACTACTAAGAATGAACCAAATTTCGTGTTTGTTGGGCTTTTCCCTTTTAACTAGTTCATTGCCTGTTTGGAGTGGATAATATCCACATCCATTATGAACAATGACACTTGTGTAGCCCAGGTATTCGTCCCCTTGCGGATCGATTTTGGACACTTTGGCATGTTAGAGAGCTTGGTATGCGGGGCACTTTGAAGTGGTACATCTGCGTAACGGAACATCTACTTTAAATCATGACCGGCACTGCAAAGAAAACTTCCAACCTGCGCGGAGCTTTCGTAATTACCAGCGTGCAAATGTTCCCTCTGGATTTTCATATATGTTAAATGGAAAATTGCATTCAGGACGTGCATACATTCTTGTTTTCATCCGTTTTACCTTTCTTTCCTTTCCTTGAATTTTCTGTGCCAGTTTTGTAGTAACTAGAGTATTCTATCCTTAAATTCTAAGAAATTTCTTATGAAACACCTCACATATACACTCATATACGTAAGCACAAATTAAATGAAGGTGTTGATATTTCTCGAAAAAGCCAAAAAGGTCCTCTTCAATCTGAATAAACTTTGTCAACTTCTTTTTCACTACTAAACCGTATCAGGCAGACTAAAGCTCATTACGTGAAAATGCAGACCTCCTTTCTTCGTTTGCTTTTCTTTTCCAAATAATTTATTCATCATGAAGCATTATATTTTGTTCTTTATTTCCTTATGATCATGCAGTGAACTCCCCTTATGCCCTGTGTATTTAAAAATAATGTACCATGACAGTACTTCTACAATTTTGATTTAGATTAACATATGCAGATACAATGATAAATTTTTAAAGAGTAATTGATGGTGAATGATAAGAAAAGAGCATGCAAATCTAACGTATATTGTTTTCAACCAGCCGTCCATAAAGTTAGTGAAGGTGTAGTATTCCTCTAAAAATACTATATTAATACTAATGTTTCACAGAAAATACATGTTTTTAGGTCCAAAATGCCTTCTAAAATATCTAAGTGCAAATGTTTTGTTAATGAAAATCATACATTAAAAAGAAAGATGATAAATAAATATCAAATTTCATAGTTCTACGAGGGTGGGTAAAAAGTATTTTTTTTCTTAAATAAGTAAGTTATGTGTAAACTTTGAATTTGGCACAATTCCTCAAACCTTCTTCTCCAATCCCCTGCAGTAGTAACTTCCTAAGTCAACAGGTGGCAGCACTGCATCCTCGTGCAAAATAGCTGACATCGACATTCCGTATTAGACAGCGTTCTGTGATTGAATTTTTGACTGTGGAAGGTGAAACGCCAATTCGCATTCACGAAAGGCTAAAAAAATGTGTATGGTGATGCAACGGTGGATGTCAGTACTGTTAGACGATGGGTTCGTCGCTGTAACGAAGCTGAAGGACAACCACACCATTGGCAGATGAAAAGCGAAGCGGCAGGTCGGTGACTGCAGTGACTCCATTCAACATTCAGTGATTCGATGATATCATTCGTGGTGATCGCCGAATATCAACAGATGAATTGTGTCGAATTGCCTCTCTCAGTAGAGACAGTGTGATGACGATTATTCAACAACTGGGTTACTCAAAAGTTTGTTCACGTGGGTACCAAGAATGTTAACAGCCCAAAACAAAGAAACAAGGAAAACAATAGCCTCCGAACACTTGCAGCGCTTCAATTTGGAGGGAGAGGAGTTTCTGGAAAATATTGTTACTGGAGACGAAACGTTGGTTCACGTTTTTGAACCTGAATCAAATTGGCAGTCAACGGAATGGCATCACACAACGTCACCGAAGAAAACAATTCAAAACTCAGCGGTCGGCAGGGAAAGTTATGGAAAGGGATTTAGACGGTGTGCTTATGATTGATTTTTTGGAGCACAGATGCACAATAAATTCTGTCCAATACGTCAGAACTCTTAAAAAGCTGAAATCACGTCTTCACCGATTTCGTCCAACGAAAACTATGGCGGATGTTCTTCTTTTGCATGACAATGCAAGACCACACACCAGCCATTACAGCGCTGCAAAAGTGGAGAAATTAGGATGGCAAGTCTTACCTCACCCCCCATACAGCCCTGACATAGCACCATTATACTTCCATCTGTTCGGGCTACTAAAGGAAGCTCATCATGGGATTCATTTTGAAGATGAGGAGGCTGTGAAAACGTCTGTGCGTCAGTGGCTTAGGAAGCAAGACCGTGTGTTTTACCACACTGGAATACATGCCCTAATTAAAAGGTGGACCAAAACTGTGGAAAAGGACGCAGATTATAATGAATAGTGGCAAATTAATCGTCAGTGTTTTAATTCGATTCAATTTTCTTGGCAATTAAAAGAGAAAACAAAATAGGAGGCATTATTTTTTGACCCACCCTCATATATTGCTGAAGTATACAGACGAAGGTTTTCAAAAAAATAAAAAATCTCAACCAACATTTAAAACTACCATTTTTTCATTTGATTTGAAATGGCTATCAGTTTAAATAAAATGCACAATAATTGAGATATATAGATACAATTTTTTGTGATGGACTTTTTGTGAATAGCTTGTGAACCCCTGACAATTGTTAATGTTAAATGTGAGTAAACTTATGTAACAGATACGTCACAAGAATTGGATAAAGAAAACCTCTTTTAGGAAAACGATGAAGCAGAATTTTATGCGCAATGCTGGTGAAGATGCTATGATTATGCAGCACGTTGTGGCACCATCTTGAAGCAGGGTTATTTTGGGATGAAGGTGGATGCAGAATAATTTCTCACCTTTGGTGACGATCTTTAAGAAATCTAGAAGTTCCTCCTGCAACTCTGAATAGTTAGGCGTATCTGTAGTTCTTGAGCGATGAGTTCCTTATCTTTCCCAGGCTCGCGTTAATGGGGCTGATAAAGTTAGTATTACAACTTTTGACGAATGAACAGATTAGCCTTTTCTTGTTCAAAGATGGAAATTTAATTATTCATAAACATTTTTAAACTCTTTGGTACACTTCGAAATATTATTAGTGTAGTCTTTTTACAATCAGCGGTTGATGCTACGATGAACTATCCTTTTTTTCTTGCGCACGCGCTACTTATGTATCTTTGATGCACACACAAAATTGTTTCTGCACAAAATCGGATAGACAATAACACGTCTTACTCCTAAGACGTTCATGAGCACAAGAACAAAATCTTTTAAAACGTTTTAACAACTTCTTATCATACTACGTTGTCATGGCTACACCATAACCTACTTTACATTATTTATTTCTTTTATCATTTTATTTTGTATATTATTAACTTCATGATTTTATTGTAAATCTTTGACTATTGTTCTTAACAAAACATTAAGTATCTAAAATAACTGCTTCAACGTAGAAGTCATGCAAGTGAAAAATATTGTCGCGGCGCTGGGCTTAAACGTTTCAGCACAAATAGATAATAGATGGCGGATAATGTTTCACGAGCTTGCATGAACAGTTAACCATAACGCGGCGACTGATCACAAAGGTGACAAACAATGTTATCTCAGATAAAGGACTCGCCGCCACAGGTAGGGTTCCATGTCTGGAAATTTCTATAGATATCTTGTTGTAAACAAGAGTGAGTAAGCAGTAGTTGTGTAAAAAGAGTGTATTTGTAACGAGAGCTAATGATGTAATCTGCAGTCACTGTTATTGTCATCGACCTTGGTAGACTGATGGTGTACGTAACGTAATGCTGCTGTAATCTATAAGAGTATTTCTGCAACTCAGCCTTTTAATTCTACAAACCCACAAAATCACAATAAATTATATGTCTTTTAATGTTAACTGTTTTTGAAAGGCACATATTTAAACTACCTCAAGGTGCCGGAAAAAGCCCTAATTTTTCAAACTTAATTTGATCTGAATGTTGGTCTCTGTGTGTGAGAGAGAGTGAGAGAGAGAGAGGAAGGGTTTATCTAGAAAAATAAAAGGCGTGAAGTTATATAGATAAAAGAAAATAACAATAGAAAAACTACAAATGAATTTAGGTTTTATGAAAGTGCAGGTAATGGTAATGACAGCTCAAGCAGTAAGAGCATTGGCATGGACAAAATCAATGATTCGAATCCTAATCTTGACATGGATTTCCAGTCATATTCAACTTTCAAGTTATCTCTTTATACTGTTAGTAATAAAAATGCAATGTTACCTAAACTTGTTCTGTTCTTCTCCTTTAAGGATTTTTTTTTTTTTTAATTTACGTCCTCCAACGTTGAGTCATATTGGACAGCGAATGAATCGGGTGAAATGATGCCGAAATGAGACCAGGCTCCATGGAGCTTATAGTTACCCGACATTCGTCTTGAAGGATAAGGTAAAACCTTGGAAGAACTTTATCCAGGTAACTCACCCTGACCGAGATTCGAACTCGGGACCTCTTGAACGTGAGGCAGATACGGTACCATCCGCGCTACCGAGATGGGGCCTTAAGGGATTGATAGCTATAATCTGTTCCGCTTTATATCATAAAATAAATTTCTTCCTGGAATATGTATCAAGTTTCTTACCTTATTGGTTGGAACTTCATAATATATTTTGTTATGGTTGAAGAATTATACATAACTATACATTTTACTGTTTGCTGAAGCAGTTTTACCTGTCATCCGCTATTGATCTTTCTAGTTTGCTTTATTTTCATCAATCTGATCGACAAAGGGAAATATATTCAAATTTAATCTCATTGTTCCATTTCTTATCTTATTAGCTTTCATTTAAATTTACTTTTCACAGACCACATATATGAGCTCTCTCTTCTAGTTATTGTCCACGATTTGAAGCCACACAATAACATAGACACACCATAATTTTATTGAGTTCAATTGTTTCTAGCTTTGTTTCCGAAGTTTTTCTAACTGTACGCAAATTTCTTGAAATTAATTTCATGTTAATGTCTTTATAAAGTGAAAAGCTATATTACATTCCAAATAAATGTGGTGTGATACTTGTTCAGTATTTTCCATTTAGATATTATGGAGTTCTTATTTTTAAATGTCATTACCTTTGTTTTATTCGTAAATAAATTATCACACATTTTGTATTAATCTGTACGTAGCTCTTTGTAGATTCTCTTCTGCTTCTTGAATAATTATTTGATCATTGCATCTGATAAATCACGTAAAATGTGTTTAATTTTATTTTTGTTTAAAATTACATGTTATAGCTAGATACATATATTTATACATTAAATAAAGCGGGGAATAAACTGGGCCTTTGTAGAACGCCTTGATTTGTTAACACTTTACATGATTATCTGAAATCAGAGCGAATGCTTATTTTTGTATATTCAGAGAAACTTCAATAATAAGTTGGGTAAGAGAATCTGTTCCTTATAATATTTTCAGTGCCCAAGGTTTACAATACTGGGAAGTTTAAGGTAACTTTTGTAAAATCGCATATAAGCTTGGTATCACTGAGGCTCAGGCAGGCACAGCTAAAGTGGATACCTTGGCCGAAGTAACCTCGTGCGGATAGGACAGGAGTAGTTATCTTCCGTGCACATAAGTTTGTAAGCCATTTATCATTTGGAGCGCCCTTGAAGTGGTGGGTGACCGCCTTCGAAGCTGTCCGGAACATCTTGTTAATAAATCAGAAGTCTAACTCGATGGTGTCTGCATAATTGCTTGTGACGCACAACTCCAAACACGAAACCAAACTTCTCAACCGAATCGGGATCCCTGCGGTTCTCTTCTGGGAAATGTACTTTATTATTAAATGTAGTGTAATATTGATGCCCTTTGTAGACGCACATAGCTTACTGCTCGTCTTAGGAAATGAGAAATTGAACTATTCATCAAAAATAGAAACCATATGGCTGTGGCTTTTAATTTCTCTTCTGTTACCCAAAAAAATTACCACCATCACTATGAATGCTCTTTTATATGCTCTACAAATTTTACGTTTAACGTAAATATTGAATATTTTTAAATTAGCTTTTTATACTTAAAGCTCTTGGATTTCAATTATTTTTGAAGTCTTGTATAAAATGTCGATTTTAAAAATGCATTCCCAAAATTCTTATTCTAGGGAAAACATGAAATGTTTTGTGGTCTGAAGCTGCTTCTTCATATTTTGTTTCTCTTTTTACCCTCCCTATCCAAAGGTCTTACACCCCATGAGGTCTTACAACCCTCTAATATTTCTTGGGCGTGATCTCGGACGGAGGTCTTCAGGAACTAATTTACCAAATTAAATGAAAGAATTACTCATCTTCTTCTTAGATATTATAATTTGGAATTCTGTATAAAAGTTTACAAAACGCGTCGTAACATAAGTTAATAAATAACTTTAGAAGCGTCCTTTATCTTTACAGTATTAAATCAAATATATTTATAACTTTCCACACTAAATCTTGAAATTGTGTTTCCCCACTGTGTTCCTTAGCGTTCACACATAGACCTCCGTCTTCTGTAACGTTTCAGCTTAGATTGTCTCTTCCCTTTTTTCAAAACCAAGATTACTGATTTTGTTGTCACTAGGGTAACTAAACATTTCCTATTCGCCACCTCATACGTGAATAGAAATAAATCATTCTATTTATTTATTAATTTTATAATTTATTTTTCAAAACTTAATTTATAAAATTTAGCATTCATGGCTGGACCCGTAGCTCAGTCGGTAGAGCACCTACCTGACCTGATGGGGCTCCCGATTTCGATTCCCGGCGGTGGGGGTGCGGATTTTTTTCCGACCAAGATAATTCCTCATCTTCCCCAGAGTCTGGAAGCATGAGTGACAGTGCGAATGTGTGCATGATCTACTGATTAAAACCCAATGCATACGAGTTAACACCTTCAATGTGTTCCAAAGGAGAACAGCCGCCGATAAGACCACTACAAAACAAAAAACAACATTCAAAATTATTAAAAATAATTTGAAACTCCTAACATCACTAAAAAGTTAACAGCATTGATTCTTTACCATTCATAACTCAGTCTATCACATGCCTTTCACTCACTCATTAATTAATCTCGTTCACTTCACAAACACTTCCAACAATCCATAATGATTACTTTTCAAATATTTTAAAATTCAGAATAACAAATTTAATAATAATAGTAATAATAACAGTATTAGTAATAATAGTATTAATAATTGTAATATTTTTGGAGCTGAAATTAAAGACAACTGTTTCATTCATATTATACATATTAGGAAGAGTGCGTAAATGTTTAGAAAGGTTTTCTCTGTACAAAGAACAACTTCAGAAAAAAGATTTAGCTAGGCAATATAATAAGTGTAACTGCGCCTTCTGGAATATGAAACAAATATTCCGAACCTGCTCCAGGGAGACAACCAGAGTCAGCAATCTTGTGCTCCTTTTCTTTTTTCTTTCTCTCTCCCTCTCTCTTTTTTTGGGGGAGGGGGGGCTGAAACCCATATGGTCATCGAAGAATCTTGTGCTTTTAAAAGAGTTGATTAAAAGTTTGCGATATAGTAACATTAATATTGCATAATATGCTGAATTCTTCTTAAAACTCTTATTGTTTATGATAGCAAGATTCTCTATGGGATTTATTTCAATAGTACAAACTAATGCTACAAAGTTGTTTGTCATATACGTAGGTACTTCTTTTAATGGGAGTAAAAGTGGGATACAAGATATTGAAGAGATAGCTTCTTACAAGTTGCTTCCTATATACTAGCTGTAAATATTCTCTATGCATTATAGAAGAATCAAGCACATGTATCTTAAATTGCTAACCAAAAAGCTACGACTATATCATATGTAGTTAATCCCATTAAAGTATCTCATAGTGCTTTAGCTAGAATTAGATTTTTATTCACGTTTTTATGGTTTACGAATTATGAATATTATACAAAATTAATTCCAAACAAATACTCAAGGTACATGAAGGACATTTGAGGTACACTAAATTATGTTATGTAAACAGGTAAAGGGCAATAGAAATGCTACTATGAAGTTATAAACAGCTTTTTGATACCTATGTGCAGTGAATGACTTTCATCAGAAGATGGCATTTTCATACAAGATGGAGCACCATGACATGGAGGAAAATTTTCACTTATAAATTCAAAACACTCTCTACTGGATTGCCCAAAACAATTGAAAGCAATGTAGAACTCAACACCAAATTTCAACCCATTAACTACAGTGTTTTCATATAGAGAAAAGATGAGATTCGTGATTCGTGTAAAACCTTAAACCAAGGGAAGCCAAGACGAATTTTTGCCTTAATTGAAGCTAAAGGAGGTCATACAAATATTAAAATACTTTTCCTGAACATTCAATGTTATAGTGCCATCTTGTGTGTTGTATATTTTTCTTAAGATACAAGCCGTATAAAATATAGCACTTCTGCTAATAATTTGTTTACTACTATATTTTTAGACCCATGGTATTTCAATTAAAATTTTCAACATCAATTTAAAAAATAAAATAATGAAAAACTTTGCCAAAAGTTTTCCATGTTTGATGGTAGTTTGTTGAGATAATTATTTGGAACTTTTGGAAACTGCTTAATTTTAAACTGAGAACTTAAAACACACCTCAAAAATACACACACAAACAAACACACACACACACACACACACACACACACACACACACACACACTGTAAATACACTTTCTAAAAATAACTGTATTTTTATTTTCAGGACCTCAAAATATGTATTTTCTTGAACTTTCCATTCCGATTTTTGGGTGGAATTCGTTATTTCCTCTATTTAATATAGTTTATTAATTATGAAGTAAAATGTGTCCCCAACATACTCGAAACCCGAAATCTAGAGATGCTTCAATTGTAATTTGTATACACGCATTTAGGGTGCAAAAATTGTAAATCCTTAAGATCCTATAACACTTGTTTGGTCTCATCTGTCCCAAAGAATAATAACACAATTCCTCAGTAATGGAACTGCGCAGTGCCAGGTATCCTAACCTTTACGTTAAATGGTTCAGGAGCGAGGGAAGTTTACCTAGCTGCAGCCCATTTGGGGTCTTCACTGTGGCACATTTCTGACCTCAAAACGACCTGCCATCAGAAGCACAGGGATTAGCAGATTCCCTTTTATACGCGTGATCATCCTAAGAGACTTCTATACACACTACATCTACATCAAATCTCCATTTTGTCACAGGAGATAAACCAAATTGGCACAACCTTCCTATTATATTGAAATACTTACAAGAGTGATAGTGCATTAATTGTGAACGTACCTGATGAAGTCATAGACCCTTCACTTGCATGTTAAGCGCACAACTCAGTGAGAGAAACTGCAGATGTCGTCCAGAGAGATTCTCTCCCAAGATTATGTCAAAATCTCTATATTCAAAATGAAGCTAGAATATCTTCAAAGAGCTGTAATTGTTATTATATTTATATTTATTTGTGCAGCAAATATTAACGGAATGTTGTATCGCAAGCATGGTAAAGGGAGCCTATGTAGTTAAAGAGTGGGCGTTTATACAATTTATACAATTTTCAAAGTTATAAACTTCGGGCTGTCACTGAGAATCCAAACTTGTTATCGTGAAGCAAGAAAGTTGATTAAAAAGTAGAGTAAATGAAAAATTGCATTTCTTAATGTAATTTAAGTATTTGAAATTCAAATTTATCAAAACATAATTAGGACCAGTATATTCATTGTGATTTGAATAGTCAATATTCACATTTACTTTTGCTTTGTTTAACACACAAACATATATGTGCATGTATTTGTGGAAACATGAAGATTATGTTGTACTATACATAGTTAAGTATTTATAATCCACAACTCCGTGATGAATTAAATGATAGTTATTACGATTTAGTTTCAACAACTCAGATATTCTCATAATCTTAATTGCTAGAAAACCACTCTGCTACCACCCACTTTATTAGTTCGGTCATATGGCTAAACGGTTGTACTCTTTCTTGGTTTGAAAACTGCGACCTATTACGTCTCTTTGTCTTCTCTGTGTATATTGGTCGTTATATTACCAGATATTTGCTTTTAAATGAAAGTAGAATATGGTGCAACTCATTTTGCATGTGATGACTAACGGGCTGTAGCAAAGGAATGCCAATAGACGTGTTCTAAGTTTGAATAATTAACAACTCTCATTAGTGAAGTACCTAATGAGAAGATATATTTGCAAAACTTCACTCTACTTCCCCATAATTTACTTTATTTATTTGTCTGTTTATTTAAGTATTTACCGATGTATGTATTTATTTATAATAAGCTTCTTGAAATAAATACAAAATATATTGCTCAGTGTTCAACCTAGATTGTATTACTACTACTACTACTACTACTACTACTACTACTACTACTACTACTACTACTACTACTACTACTACTACTACTACTACTACTACTACTACTTGGCTATCACAAAGGCGGCCCGGGTTCGATCCCAGGCGACTGCAAAGTGAGAGTTTTGGTGGACAACACGGCACCGGGGCGGGTTTTCTCCGGCATCTCCGGTTTCCCCCACCATCTCATTTCACAGGTGCTCCATTTTAATCTCATGTATCATCAGTGTCATCGACTGCGGTGCCGTATGTAGTAAAAGTGGGCGTTAAACACCACTACACTACTACTACTACTACTACTACTACTACTACTACTACTACTACTACTACTACTACTACTACTACTACTACTACTACTACTACTACTACTACTACCGGGATTTTAGGGCTTACTTGCCCATGGATTTATGTCACCCTGGGATTATTTCGAACTATGACTGTTTTAGTAGTTTACCCTTTTCAGCCTTTACTTTGTTTATGGGATTGGGAAAACCGGCTCATTTTAATTTTTTGATTTGCTTGCTGCATTATTCACATTATAATATAGTAATATCATTGTCAGGTGTACATTTTTATGAATATGTTTTATTTATTTTATATCTATTTATTTTTTATATTTTTATTTCATTTTATTCTATATTTTTTAATATTTTCATATAATTTTTATTTTTATTTCAATTTCTTTTGATGTATTATTTTTACCTTGGTAGTGGTTTTTGTGGTAGTTTTTCTTTAGAAACTCGACTGTTAACTTACCTTATTCATTATACAACTTCTGCTAGCAACACGTTAATTTCCTTTAAAATTACGCTTTGTTTACTTATCCTCTGAATGGCCAATTTTATTTCCTTTTAATTTTATATAAAAACGCTCCAGCTGAAGGTGACCAACTCTCCCACATTTCCCTGGATTTCCCGCATTTGAGCTTATTTTCTCAAAATCTCCCGGCTCCTGTATTTTCAGGCTCATTGTGCATTTTTCTTTCTTTTTTTAATTGTTTTGTCTTTTTGCGTACAGACATAGGCACAAATATTTTTCAAGGATTTAAATTTTGCGCGCACAGCCAGAATACGTTGAAACGTTGGACAGCAGAAATCTACGTTTCTTCTCTGCAAACCACTGAACGCCAGAAATGCTTGCTCCACGCCTTCACATCCTTTCCTCCAATAGTTCCTTCGGATACTTTTGCAATGAAAATACAAAGCTAGAAAAAATTTTTCAGGCTTATATTATTTTATTTGTGAATATTGTAAATGTTTTCATTAAAAAAAAACAAATATTTGGAAATGTGAAATGTGTAGTGTTTAACGCCCGCTTTTACTACATACGGCACCGCAGGCGATGACACTGATGATACATGAGATGAAGATGGAGCACCGGTGGAATGAGATGGCGGGGAAAACCAGATATCCCGGAGAAAACCGCCCCAGCACCGTGTTGTCCACTACAATTCTCACTTTGCCGTCACCTGGGATCGAACCCGGGCCACCTTGATGAGAGCCAAGCGGTCTAACCACTGAACCACGGCGCGGCCTCAAATATTTGGAGAATTCCGATCTTAGTTTTATGGCATCTCATGATGCTGTACAGTTGCTAATTAGTAAAGTTAGACAGAGAAAGGAACATAGATTTTCCTGTAGTGGTACACATAAAATTTTAGACAATACCTACAAGTTACACAAAGTTATTTCGTAAGGCGACTAAGCAAAATTTGGGTTGTTTACATCTCTAAGTTAAATTCACGTTTAGGAAACTCAAAGCACAACAAAGAATTTCTGTTTTAGTATAAAACTTATCATACTATAATTACTTATCCCTATTTTATAGTCATAATTCACTTATGGTAATCCTCTCATTTCATTGAGGCAGAATTTCTTTCACTTTGTAACCCTTTACCTTAAATTCTCTTCAGTAAACGAAATTCAATCCTTCAACACATAACTCCATATCACTAGTAGAACCATACCTTGCAGTATACACTTCACTTACTGTGCATCCATTACTTTAGCATATACTTGATATTATGGTCCACAATGAACCTTGAGCTATGGCTCGAGATACCTTGACAGGTCCCACGGCACCAGATTTCTTTCCAAATTGGAATAAGAAAACGGGGAAAATATTAATTACAAAGTGACTTCTCTCTTGCCCCATTCTGTGCACTTTAATACCTCGGGTGTCAATTTAAATGAATAAAACCTTTCTGCGTGCTAATTGCCTTCATGTGTAATCCAATTGACCTTTGCTCTATCCAGTACCTCTTAGTAAAGTAACTACCGGTTCCGTTGAACGGTCTTTTATTTTCTTTCCCCGGCGTCTAGCACTTTCCGGTCGTTCTATCGCTTATTCTTTTTCTTATTTCTGTTTCCGTCTCCCTGGAGATACCCTTTGTATTTCTAGATATACGTATTTCTTACTTTTCTATTTTCAAATAGTATAGAAAAGCCATGCCGAGCCAATTTAAAACTAACGAAACATTCTCAGGAGGAATAAGTAGATAAACGGAATTGAATTTACAGGCTTCCGAGAATGAAATGATAGGGATTTCAAGAGATAACTGCGAAGTGCAGGAAGGTAAACCAATACCCGACAATTTCCAAAGATAAACTAACGATAGCAAATGAATTATTTACTTCTTTTGGCTAAATTATAAGGTGCAGCGTTACGAAATGGAAAAAAAAGTACTATCTAATTTTTCTTTCGGAATCCGAGAATTCTATGTACGACATATCTGCAGTCTGTTGATCTCTTAATATTAAAATGACTTAATGCTTTAATTTAAACAAACTTTTGTTGAAATAGCTAGCAGACCACACACACACTCACACACACACACACAAACACACACACACACACACACACACACACACACACACACACACACACACACACACACACACACACACACAATGTACTGACAGGCTGTTAACAGCCAGAAGGTTTTTGCTGCGTACCCACCAAGATTTTGGGTTTAACCGCAGGTTGACATTTTGAAGAATGCAGGATGGGGTGGGATTATTTTGTTGAGGAAGTATTACGAGGTAGTTTTTATTGCTCCTCTGATTTTGTAAGTTTGCAATACCATTTTTTTTTCTTCCAATCCTGGTGTTCATTGGTTTAAAATGGGATAAATTTTGTAGCCAGGAAGCTCATTAGATGATTGTGAAGTCCAGCTTTTGCTGCTGCTCGGATTAACTCGTGTTACCTCAGGTGCAGGCATGCCATATGGGGTACCCGGAAAAGCCAAACCAGGGCGCTTCGATGAGTTGGAGGTTGAGCGTAAAATTTTGTAGCCAGACGACAAATGCCTGCTTCCTATTTATACCCTGCGTTTAACTGCAATGGCAACATTGCCAAATCTTTACATTTGGAACACACTGTGTTTTGCCAGTGCTGTTGTATTGTGTAGGTATATAGTTGTGATTGAATTTCTGCTAATTTTATTTTATCCCTTAGACTACACACATACACACACAAATTCATATTGTCATCCATATTTGAACATCTTTTACAGTATTGGAAATAATTTTAACCAGAGGAAATTTTGTACGGCTCAGTCTGGAGTCAAACTCACGTACAACAGGCACGTGCTCCACAAACGGAGCTATTGCAATGTATGCTTATTTCTATATTTTCATTTATTTAAACTGTGAATCTTGATACTGGACTTTATATTGATTACATTTTGAAACAAAGCAAGATGTTTTTGCGGTAACATGTGAGCTTACATTCGCGAGGTCTTGAGTTCAAATTCTTTCAGGCCTGCCACGTGAACGCGGTTTTTCATTGATTTCTCATGATGGTGTTGACAGCTGGGATGGTCTCCCTTCCCATGAATGCTCTATCACTTCACATTTTTCAGGTTTGTAGCACGGCATGGTGGTTGGTTTGTGATATGGAATAATTTCTCCCTGGGAAGGAAAGTAAGCAGCGTTAGAATGTATCCTGTTCGAATTTAAAGAAGCGGCACGCTAGGACCTCTCATTCTTCCTGGGAGGATTTCGTCTAAAACTGAGACCCCAGGCTGAGAGCAGTTAAAGTATTGGTTACCAGAAGTCTGAGTTGGTGTCAAGTTAGAATTGTTAGGGACCCCGTTTTTGCTAGCGCACATCGTCGACCGGATCTGGTCATCTTTGGGTCTTCCGTGCTTCTTTTCTCTGAAGGGTAGCTTTGGAATCACAAAAAACATTGGCTAAATGCGATGCTGTGCTTAGGGAATAAAAGAGGAGGAGAATTTGACTATTGCAATCACAACAAAAGTTGTTACATCTAATTAGAGTACAAAGGTCGACACTATTTATTGGTATAAAACGCAACGCAGCTAGGTCGTTAATATTCCTGTCTACCTTTCAATTACCTAAACCCTACTCGCAGATAGGGAACAAACGGGATCAATCTTCTCAAACCATATCCAGCCCAAACACCAGACATTACAGTCCAATATCCTATAAGATGAAAAAAGGTCAAAATAACAGGAAATCAGGGACAGTAAAAACTATGGTAATGTACCAGGTGACTCACCTGTCCCTATTTATTTTTGAACTTATGCAACCTGCTGAGCAACATATATGACTTATGCCTTTTTGAATGCCTTCTAATGGATGATTTGCGCAACCGTTTATAGGGGAGGGCGTAAGTGTTATATTGGACAAAAACCAATCACTAAGTATGTCCGTTCCAAAAACATTATACTCGGAAAAGAAAGCTGCATTTTAGAGAGTTTACAAGCTTTTATTCATTAGCGTACATTCACGTACACCCTTAAACACGCCCCTGAAGGAGCAACCTATCACATGCATCAGTTGACAATAGCATTGGAACACAAAATGACAGATCTACACAGTGGGACCAATTGGATTCAAATCTTCACCTAACACGTGTTTTCATTGTATAGCCACACAAAAAATGCTAAGAATTAGGCAGATAGTTTTCGCTCCTGTCGCAAATTAAGGCAGTTTTTAACTCATACACAATTGTAATGGCAGATGCAGTATTTTTATTTGTGTTAAAACTACCAAAACGAGCTCAAAACATTATAAAGCTGTAGAAAGCGTTTGAAAATTCCTGGTAGGTCTTAGGTCTGCGATTATTTAATGCATATAGAAACTTTCCTTAGCAGCATCGCTTTGGCTCAGTGGTACCATACAGGTTCCTTCTCCAGTAAGCCCGTTTTACTTGGGTTCAAGTCCATCGTGGTGAGCTTAGAAATTTTATTACCCTTTCTTTTTTCTCTTGGGGCCTATAATTTGATATTATAATATAAATAACACTTTCATAACATTATAGGTGTTTACAAAATAAAATAGTAGCCATGTTTTCCGCTGGCAGATAGTTATAAATGTGTAGTTCCTAGTATATATTTTATTATGGTGAATATTGTGCTTGACCCATTCAACCAAGTTCCAAACATTTCACAAATGCAAAGTGAAACATAAGCTATAAGCATGAAACAAAAACTGTGCGGGCCAACCCAGGGTCATGGGATTAAATTAAAATCATACGCCATTATCAGAACCTTAACATGGATTTATTTTCTCGTTTGTTCTATTTGCTACACTTTGCATAGACCAACCAGACAGAAAAAGGTAACTATCTACTTCTCGTCCCAATCTGGGAGAAAGAGCCCCATAAACCACACGGCTCACCAAAAGACCAATTATGAAAAACCCTAAGAGAAAAATCGGGAAACCCGAATTGGAGCACTTACCCTAAGAAACACCCACGCGACACCAACCAGGCACACACACCGCTCTCCCGGTTCGAAGGAGCCACCCAAGAAGCCTCGGGCACCGCAGCGCCCCCAGAGAGGAACGGCGGAAAGCCCAAAACAACAAGACAGCAGCGCCCTCGAACCGGAAGGGCATCAAAAATGTGCCGGGGGGAAAACAAACGGCACAAAACTATTAAATTTAATGTCGTCGACAGTCGGCTAAAAATGAAAGACAACTACGGAAAATTGTTTATAACACATATACCATACAGATTATAAGGACCACAAAGTTATACACGATCCCTAATAAAAGATAAAGATAGCTCGTGGTTGCCTTTTAAAGGTCAGGGGTTTCAGCTACCTGACGTTAGGATGAGCTCAGTACAACTTATATGGCGAGCAAATCCCTATAGGTCCCTAATTATCGGATTGTAATTCTTTTGTTTTTGACTCACAGGTGAACCAATAGTAACATTAAAAAATTAGTAACTACGAGAGCTGTTCATTACAGAATGATCATAATATTTTTACGGTCATAATTTTTGCACTAAAATTCAATCTTCCCGTCTGTGAGAACCAGGCAAGTACAGACATGTTCAATATCGCCTACTGCTGCACTAGAGGTAACACACGAGAAACAATATGCAACTTTGTAATTCTGCTTTCGTCTCAACAGATCTTCAGTTAGGACCTAAAAAATGTCACAGGAGGGCTATGGAGAGTCTATTCTTCCTTACAACACAGCTCGAAGGTGGTTTAAAATCTTTAAAGATGGGAGAGAATCAATTTCAAAGGAAGGTGGACCCGGTGCTCCAGTTACTGCTCTTATGGAAGAAAACATCAACACTGCTGCTGCCATTGTGAGAGAGGATCGACGAATTGCCTTAAGATCACTTTCTGAAATACTGAACATTTCATTGGGTGCCACATTTCCGTGAAGCAGGCTGGATGCTGCACCACGGTAATGCGCGGCCGCATATTGCCAATATTGTTGCTGACAATCTTGCAAAAATCAATATGAAGTGCAGGTCTCACCTTCCTTAGATTCCGGATTTAGCCCCATGTGACTTTTTTCTATTCCATAACTTGAAGAAACGCCTTCATGGGAGGTGTTATCCATCATCAGAAGCAGTGTTGAAGGCTGCAGAGGCGATTTTGGAGGATCTCTCAAAAATGGTTTCTAGCATGTCTTTGAAGACTGGCAGAAACGCTGGGACAAGTACATCGCATTCACTGGATACTATTTTGAGAAGGACCATCAAATTTATGAGGATGAGTAAAGGTACGTTGTCAATAAAAAGTTGTGATCATTCTTTATTGAACAGCCCTCCTAAAATACTGACAATAAAGATTAAGAGAAATGGAAACAGAATAAAGGAAACTATGAGACGTCGATTCCAACCTAGCTTTCGTATCACCACATTCCAGCAAGCTAAGCCACTCCGCCAGCTACCACGTACTCTCTGGAGCCCTTTAGCAAAGCATTCGTTTATCACCTTGTTAGTATTATATGAATGAAAACCCGTTTATTTAACCTTTTCGCAGCTTCTTGGTCCTCATTCAGAGCTGTAAGTATTAATGCTGGGTGACTAGAATACCGAATAGGACAGAACTGCAATAACGGCTTTTATGCTAAAAGGGTCAACGTTTTCACATTAGACTATAAACTGTTGGTTGCATATGTCATAATAAATAGGGGCAGAAGACTCACTTGGTGTAATCCTCTCCCAACAATGGTAGAACCTCAAAGATAAACCAGGACACTGATTCAACGAAAATGGAACCCGGGATCTCCCAAATCCGAGCCTTCGTCAGACTGCCTGCATCGTACTTGGAAACTATCGGTGCACGTTACTGAGGTAAGAGGTTGCCTCAACATAGTATTATTTTCTGGTAATTTCTTGAGTAATTAATTAGGAAACATGTTCTATAGAGTCATGTTAAACAAAGCCAGAAGAACCTCGACCTTACAACATATCTTGAAGCACAACTATCTCTTTGGACCTGATGTATGCCTCAGAAGAGAATTGTTAAAATAGGAAAACGGGGTCATGACTCGCCCGAGGATATTCCATCCCACAGAATGTCGGGGAAGTCTGAACCTAGTTTCATCAAGCACCAGTTTGCGAACTGCAGTTCCCACGGTTTTTTCAGCACAATGTTCACTTCCAGGTCACACAAAGTCATACTCGTATAACCTTTTCAACTCTGGCCAACACTTGATAGAATGTTTGCAAGTTGTTCATAAAAAGTATTTTTATATCCAGTGCATATTAATTATAACATGCTGAATTAATAATTTATTCTTAATTAACTAATTCATTCTGGGAATTTAATGTAAATAACAATTTAAAATATATCACACAAACATGTGATAGGAAATACTAGTGCTGAGATTGGCCGCGTGGGGCATAAGAGGCCTGCGCTATATTTATGTGCATAAATGCCTGTAATTTTTTTTTCATTTTTTCTTTTCGCCGGAATTTTTGGCTTTATTTAAGTTAAATATAAATTACTTTTATTAGCATAATCATACTTAATTCAGGGGCGCCGGGGTAGCGCGGTGGTTTCGTTCGCGGCTCCCGTTCTAAGGGTCCCGAGTTCGATTCCCGGCTCTGGGGTTGGCGATTTTAAGTCGGCCCTATCCACGCCTTCACCTCTGTCTAGCACACGTGAAGTATCCCCTATGCCCAACGTGGTTCGGAGTCCACGGTAAAAACTGTAGGTCCTCTCACCTCACCGCCATCCTCACTATCACCTTATCATCGGAGGTAATGGACACCGCCCTCTGGGTGCCTCCACCTGAGAAATGGGTCCGGTCATCACTTGGTGGGGTGAGGTTACCCCGAAGGCCAAGGTTGCCATGTGGGGAGTGTTAGTAACTAACTCATACTTAATTCATTAGCTAAAATATAATACAAATGGAAGGTATATTATAATTTGCATTACAATATACCGAAAGAAAATTACATATTTTAAAATACACCTTATCATTGGAAATGTTCAGTTACTTGAAGTCGTCAACAATTTCTTCTCTGTTTCCCCGACAAAGAAATTATTACAAATAATTTTGGCATTTTTCTCAGAGAGGAGCGTTGCATTTCCCACATGCATACTTAGTTTTGCTGTTATTCTTGTCTTTACTGCAGGGTTCACATAGTTTCCTTTTCATTGATTCTGTGCATTCGGCAGCTTATCTACTGTTGCTTGTTCAGCTTTATATTTCTTTAGAGGCTCTAAAGCTAAAGCTAAGTAAAGCTAATCAGTACAGCTAAGGGAAATACTTTCAGATATCCCTATCTTGTGGAATATATATCTTCGTTTCCATGAAAGATGACCCTAGAATAATATCTGCAATACACAACATATGCTAAAAGATTACCATTGGCCATCTTCTAATTTATCTGGCTACAATGCACGTAACATACAATTTGTCCACTACATCAAATCGTAATACATGATTACTTCAGGTTTTTTCTCGGCACATTCTGACAGCTGGCCTACCAAAACATGTAGACTTGACATCAAAACTTATATTTCTGAATCAAATGATTTTCTTTCCTCATTTTATCTTGAGAATCAGAATAATCTGATATCCATGTCGAAGAACTAATAGCTCCTTCCACTAGCAATGCAACATTTCACGACTTACTAAAGAAGAAACGCATGTCATCAACATGTAACGGGAGTAGGCCCAAGGGGCCCGCCGCGGTAGCGTAGATGGTAGCGTGTCTGCCTTACGCTCAAGAGGTCCCGAGTTTAATCTCGCTCAGGGTGAGTCACTTGTATAAGGTTTTTCCGGGGTTTTCCCTTATCCTGAAAGACGAATGTCGGGTAACTCTAAGCTCTATAGACCCTGGGCTCATTTGAGCATCGTTTTCACCCATTCCATTCATCGTCCGTTATGACTTAATGTTGGAGGACGTAAATTACAAATACAAAAAATTACACTTCAAGCTGATTTGTCATTCTTGTAGCTACAATAATAAAGAAAACAATTGTCGCCACAGCAAACATTCCAGTAAGGTGTAATATTAAATGTCGTTGTCAGGCAATTGCGTAGGTGCTTTCGTTCAGAAACGACAGCATTTAATAAAAAGCTACGGTCCTCCCAGGCCCCACGTGATTAAATGAGGGTTAAAGCTGCCTATTCAT
>CM060955.1:103136200-103213700 GCA_030765055.1 Mantis religiosa
CCATGCCACGCCCCTGAGCTAAACATAATCAAGTTTTAATGCCGTTAACATAAGTAGGAGGAAAATTACATGATGTGAACTTCCTTGAAGAAATTGAAGATATGATGCGTTAGAAAACCTCCATGAAAAGCGATCCTTATGCAGTGAAACCAGTTTTAATAATGAATATAATAATCTTTTGTTTCCAAATTGATTTGGAGGTTCGATTCATATTCAAGATATATTCAGTTCATATAATATAGAAGAGAAACCAAAACAAATGGTCAGAAGACAGCTTTGTTCTATATTGTGCAAAAAGAAGAAGGGCTTGGCAGGAGTTAAAAACAGAGCTGGACAAAGAAGTGCAAGAGTCTGAACGTTTTGCATGTAGAAGTGATCCAGAGAAAGTTTGGAACTGATCGTCCAGTTCCGGAGAAAAGAACATCTTTTGGGGCTGTTCTGAATTCATAGGCACTAAGTTTCTACTTTCTCCGCTACGTTAGAGAAAAGTGTTGAACATCAACCAAATATTAAATACAAGAATTCAATGTTCCTTTGAATCCAAAAGAAGTAGAAAACGGTCTGCGTGTGATGCTGTATGTGTGCCAGAAATATGAGAACCTGGCTACATGCCTAACGTGGCATTTGAATTCAATATCTTCCAAGTATGTAATAGGAAGAATATAAAGAAAATCCCCCCATAGCAGGCAACTCCTATGATGAAACATATCTTCAAAATATTTAATAATTTTCATTAAAATACCAGATGCATAAGATATTTTCATTTCAAATAAAAGGTAATATTTAGAACGTCATCAGAAGTCCTTATTCCGGTGGATAAAATTTGTTTACACAAAAACTGTAGATAGGCTAAAACACACAATTTATGTTCAAATAATCTGTATTGCGGAGTAAACAACTTTGAATATATTTCTTGATACTTGCTTGACTATCCAGTACTTATTTTTCAAACAGACATTTGGCTTTGTATTTTTACTCCAGGATCTGTGAAAACAATGACATTTCAAGCACGACACACCAAACCTCTCAAGAACTGTACTGTCCAGGATTCATTGTACCTACAAGGAAATGTGTAGTTAAATAATATTTGCATATTTTTATCTTAAAACTTTAACCAGACAGTAGAATAAATGCTTGAGGAATAGAATTTACAAGAATGGGATAAGGTCATTCAAGAATTAGATTTTTATTTCGGTTGGAATTTTTCCAGCAATTCAAATTGTAAACCTTTGAACGTTATACTTTTTCTGGGTGCTCGCCATATAATATTCAGCATAGGATTACTGCGGGCTTCGTTTTAATCGTTTGCCCTTTTTGATAGGTGTAGCTTGAGGAATAATATATATGAAATGAAGTTGCAGCTAGTAGAGAAAGGGTTGTAATTCGTATTACCACTTTTTAAACAAACAATGGCGCTAGAATAATATTGGATGCAACAGGCGCCGATGTTTACAGAGATTCAGAGGTCTAAATTTTTGGAATAAACCCATGCTGATCGTTATGGCAATCATTACGGGAATTATTTTGCAAAGAAAAGCGAATTATTTTCAGCCGCTAGCGTTACCATTTATTATGTCTGGGAACCAAGCAGAGAATAGGCATTTGTTTATTCTGCCAACGTTGCGTGCTTGTTTTCCATCTCCAGAAAAAGAGAAAAAAATCTGAGGGAAACAAAAAGCTGGCGTTCCATAATTACGTTACGACAGCATGGTCGGATTTGCTTTTCTTCTACTATAACCCTTTTGGCAGTGAAAGGAAAATTACGACGAAATTTCCTACTTTATTTCTGTGCATAGAATGAGAGAGAATGAGAGAGAGAAAGTAGAAAGGCATACCATAAAGAAAAATGATATCTGTGGCTTTAATAAAGTTAGAGCTTATTTGAGAAACATTCTTCAGTCTCTATTTCATTTTTAAATTGTTTCTCTAGGGTAAAATAAATATTAGAGCAGATACCAATTTGGCCTCCCTGGTAGGTTTGCATTTTTTGTTAGCAATCAGCAAACCACAAATGAAAATACCAGAATGTAATATTAGAGTGAAATGAATTTACATAAGAAAGCAAATAATGAGTTACATTTAAATAATTTCCCTACCAAAATGTTTATTTTATACTCATCTACAGAACTGTTACAAAGCTTATCGTTCTATCCACTTCTCATTTATGTAGGTAAAAGCTAGCAGATTTTTTTTCATATATGTATTTACAGGAGGGACATAAAGGGCTGCATACCTTTGATTTCTAATTTGAAAAATAATTTTAAATTGCACCACGAGTAAGTGGGGGGGGGGGAAGAAAAAGAAAAGATGGTAAATGTAGCCTTTGACAGAAAACAAATAGTTCTAAAATTCAAATCAACAGCTACAGTATCTCACAGATACTGACAAAAGAAAGGTTTGACATAAATTTTGTATTTTAAAATGGCATATCCTTTTGTGCATTAGTTTGTAATATTTGTTATTTCTTATGATTTACTTGTTATAAAAAATTCATTGAGAGTGATTAGGACCTCGCAGGCACTTTGCTTGAAATTCCAGGTATACAGGGTGAACATAAAGTTTCAATCCATTTTCGAGAAAACGTAATATTTGATTCAAACAAATACAGGTATTGTAAACCATATGACATGGTAACACATAATCTGTGAACGTTTTTTCTTAGTTCATTCGATAAGACCACCTTGTACTTCCATACAGGTTTCCCAGCGATGCACTGCTGCTTCACTCTTTTTCAGCGTTGCAGGTGTGATTTTGGATATTGCCTGACTGTTACGCTCTGGAAGCATTGGAAGGTGATTTTAACTTTGTAAACTTGTGATTTCACGTATCTCCATGCAAAATAGTCAAAAGGTGTAAGATCTGGGGACGTGGCTGCCATATGCAGTGTGAACCCCTGCCAATCCATCGACGGGGGAATGCGGTGTCCTGGTACTCCCGAACAATCGGTGCGAAATGAGGAGGGGCTCCATTCTGTTGCAAAACCATAGTATTCAAAATGCCATCCTGCTGTAATTGTGGTTGAAGGAGCAATTGAAGCATATCAAGGTACGAAATGCCTGTCACTGTTTGTTCTCCGAAGAAGAATGGCTCATACACCTTCGATTTTGTCAGTCTCAACCACACATTAACTTTTGGGGTATTTCGTTCTCACTCCATGATCGAATTTGGTTGTTCACACTCTACAGTTGTGTCTGTCGAGCATGCCGCATGTGTGGAAGGTGTCATCATCGCTAAACAACACATTTTGAAACAACTTGGCTTCTTCAACTGCCCTCAACAGGTCATAACACATTGTTTCGCGACAAGCGCAGTCTTCCAGTTCCAATGCATGTCGAAATTGGAGATGATATGACCGTTTTTAAAAGCTAAATTCAGAATCTTCCACACTGTAGATTGTGGTACACCCAACTCTCGACTAAACCTCCTGGTTTATGCTTTCGGACTTCTGATCACGGCATCGCTTAGCTGTTGCATAGTTTCATTGGCCACCCGGGGTCCACCAGAACGTTTCACGTCTCGTACACTGCCTGTTCTTTGAAATTTCTGCTTAAGTAGTCTGATACTAGCCCTTGTTGGACCAGGTTTATGGAATTTTCGTTCAAAATCCGTTTGAACCTTCTGATTAGTAAATCCCCTCAAACGTGCAGAAACAACAGCGATTCATTCTTCAGTTGACAGTATCTTTCAGATTTCCTGTGAAAGAAATTCAAAATCGACAGTTTTCTGAAAAATGGATCCAGACATTATGTTCACCCTGTACTTTTATTAGTAGGGTCCGGATTTTATGAAATTACGTACTCGGTTCCTGTATATGTAGTCCTATAAAACGCTAAAATGTCAACGAATTACACAGATAGGACCCTTATTCCAAAATTTTAAATTACATATTTTTGCATATTTTCAGCTATAATACATATTTGTTACCATAATATACTATAATAATTTTATATATTTTAACATTATTGTGGATTTATTGTACATTTTCATCCTTTACAATAATTACACTGGGCAACAATGAAAATCTATCGGACTTAAAAATAGTGAATTTTCATGTATTTCCATCTGCTGAATTAAAAAATCACCACAAAAATGACAGCTTAGCTCTTGTTTTAAAGTTAAAATGACATTTCATTTTTTAGAGTGAAGATTTTAAATTTGGGGGAATTTTGTGGGGGAGTTGGCACACCTGTCAAATAACAAATCACAATCGGAGAGAAATTTTGAAAATTAAGTGATGCAAAGCTTAAGGAAGGCATTTTTGTCAGACCACAAATAAGAGAACTTGTAAAGGATCCAAACTTGGGAGGGGAAAGAAAAGGAAGCTTGGGAAGCCTTCAAGGGTGTCGTTCATGGATTTTTAGGCAACAAAAGAGATGACAACTACAAGCATTTGGTGACAGTGCTCCTGCAAAGCTGTCGCTGCCTCGGATGCAACTTCTCCGTTAAGATCCATTTTCTCTACTCCCACCTTCACCTTTTCCCTCCTAGTTGTGGAGCTGTTAGGGATGAACATGGGGAGAGAATCCATCAGGAAAATTCCGTTATGGAACAAAGATATCAAGGCCATTGGAATGAAGTAATGCTTGCGGATTACTGTTGGTCTTTGTATAGGGATTCTGCGGAACACCATCACAAGAGGCAAATTAAAAGACGACGAAGTAAATACAAGACACAACTATCTGCGAAATATTTTTCCAGCAATTTAGAAGTCTTAGCTTGTAATTACCAATTAAAATAGTCAATTGCACTTTCATTGTAGTTAGCATGCATGTAATTAAAATGTATCCTTTTCTCTCAATCCGTAATATACTACCAGCTTGTGTATATAATAGAAACTACAGCTAATAAAAATTTTCATTGTCATATTTGTTTTTCTACACCCAAAATTAGTAGGAATTGCCTCATGAAAAGCTCGAAACATTCAAATTTTTCCAGTGCTATTGTTACATAGCAAGAAAGGGAAGAAATATTGCAGGTTTTATTATTGTGGTTCTCATCCCAATCCTATATAGTGTCGTTATTGTCGCCTAGCTATGAGGCTTGTCCAGCGGACTTAGTTTCTTCGCCACATTAAACACCAAAATGTCCAACTCCAAGATTTTTTTTTTTAAATTTACGTGCGCCCCAAAGTTAAGTTATATCGGACGGTGAATGAATTGGGTGAAATTATGCTCAATTATTCCAGGGTCCATGGAGCTTAGAGTTACCCGACATTCGTCTTGAATGATAAGGGAAAACTCCGGAAAAACCCTTATCTAGGTAACTCACCCTGACCGCGATTCGAACTCGGGACCTCTTGAACGTGAGGCAGACATGCTACCATCTACGCCACCGAGGCGGGCCCAACTCCAAAATGATGGCTGTATGTTAAAAACATTCAAAGCTAAAGTGCACGTGTTTGATGCGGACAACAATAACTTATTAGTTTGTAATGCTAATGTCACTTGTTTAAGCTTTATACAAAAGTTACCGCGTTCCTTTTTTTTTCTCTCGTACAGTAGCAGTGTTATTTTTTAGTGAAACTACCTTGCAAATATGCAATTTATTGCTCACTGAGATGGATCGAATTAAATGGAATGAATTAATTCGAATTGAAATTAAATTGGTTTTCACGATAATTCACCCTATTGCTCCCTATATAATACTTACGCAACTTGTATGAATTTAAGTAAGAAACTAGTGGTTTATGAAAATGTATGAGCATGGCTGTTTAGCATGTTCAAGCATCATATGATTATGGATATTGCCCATTTCAAATAGTTACCTAATATACCTGATTTTTTTTTTCTTTTTGCTCTATGAGCAAATACTGCTTTGGTTATTTTCTCCATTTTAATAACTAAAAATAACAGACCCAATCCAATCTGTAAGATTGGTTCATATTTTTTGTTGAAATTAATTTTAATGTCAGTTATTACAGGAACGACTTTAAAACCTTTTTCACGAAACTACCGTGATACATTTTGTGGAAGTTTGTTATAGGTATTATTAACACGAAAATGTAAAAATTTAAAAACGAAAGGCGAATTCCTTAAACTTTTATGAGAGAAAAACAAGTTCCTTCTTATAGGTTCACGCTGTGTTTCCATAGCTATCAAAACCGTGTACTAGAAAGGTAATTGTTGCGTGTTCTAAGCAGGCGTGGAAACGTGCGAACGTCGTCCAATAAAGAACGGAGCTTAAGCACGCTTTGCATTACGTGTTTATTCAGCTCGCTATAGACGGCTTGTTTATGATGGTAAATTTACCTTATAATCCGCTCTCATACGGTTATGCGAAGTAATTAGCCTATCGGCTACCGCTCATAATACATTTATATCAACGGGCGAGCGCTCCTGAATGCATACATTTCCCCCCCTAAATGGGCTACAAAGACATCGATGGCGACAAAAAGTGGATGGCAGATGCTTTCAACGATGTTGTTTCCGCATGGATAATTCGGGCTTGGTGATAACAGCTTTTACAAGCGTTCTGTGAAGTTAGATACGGAAGTTCGTCATCACCAGATCTCAAAACGCACAGACAAAATTCGTAATTTATTCCCTTTTTCCTGACTCACTCTTTTCAGCACAATTTATCCCATCATGTTGCTCTTTCCATTCGTTACATTCAGCGGGGATACTAGTCCCCAGCGTGAAGGATAGGAGAACTCCTGAAATATGAGTTTCAGTACTACTACTGCTACGCCTACTACTACTATTACTACTACCACTACGACTACTACTAATAATAGTTTATTGATAAGTAACTGTAAGTCCCTGCAGTATATTAAGAGCACCGACATAAATAGGAATATGCGCATATGTTTGTGAATAACTACATGCAATCAAAGAATATCAACTACCTACATATTAAATTGCGTAATTTTATCAACAGTATAAAATATATGATTTTCTGCTCAATTAAGCAGCTTGCTTTTAAGCAGTTTTTTATAATATTTTTTTTTCAAATGTTAATTGCTTTAAATCCTAATTCGTTTAATAAAACGTTTCTTCTGCGCGTAACCCTGCAATTAGAATCATTTAAATTTGAGTCTATTACTGGTGCTAGTTTTATTTATATAGTGCTATCAATATAAATTTGAACCACTTTAATAGGTCATAACTTTTGAACCAAAAATAGGACACACGTGTATCTTTGGGAGAATATAATACACAACTGGGAGATTACATTACACTATTTACATCTCAGAGAAACTGTTGGAACTGTCCTTCATCAGCATCTATACATGTTTGCACTCGTCTCACCATATTCTCTGAAGTTTTACGGAGAGTATCCCCGCCAATTTTACTTATTTGAGTTCGAATGGATTCCTTGAGAACATTAATTTTCTGTGACCTGTTCTTGTACACACTATTTTTAGATAACCTCACAAGAAAAAATCCGGTGAGGTTAGGTCAGGGGATCTGGGGAGCCACAGACCTTTTGAGATTATTCGACTATCAAAGCAATTGGTTACAAGTTACATTGTGTCATTAAATGTATGGCACGTTGCTCCATCTTTCTGTAAATACCTTTCTCTCAATCCGATATCATTCAGCTGCACTACAGATGTCTTGAGGATACCCACAAAACTTCAGTGTCTACAGTCGTATCATATATAGATGCTGGTGGGAGACACTTCCATCATTTTCTCTGTGATGTAAATAGTGTAATGCAATCTCTCAATTATGTATTATATTCTCCCAAAGTTGCACGTGTGTCATTTTATTTGTTCAAAAGTTATGGCCTATTGAATTAGTTCAGGTTAATATAGATCGCAGTGTACATATGGTCACCCGAACATCGAAATTCTCGATAGAACCAGCTGGAAGGTAGGGCAAGACGTGAAGCATTCAGCCCATGCCTATCCATTTATCTGTGTAGCGCTCATGGAGGATATGGTTAGAAGAGCGGCACGAGACCTGTACCGTCTCTTTGCTCTCCCCCTGATGTCTGGAACCATCGGGATGATTTGTCGAGCCGCGAAGCTTCCAGAAACAGTGATCTTCCTATTTAAGGGCTGCAGTGGACTTGTCAGTTCGGTACTTGGCAAGCAGCCGTGAAGAGCGCCGTACTAATGAACGGACTGGAAGACTGCGTACGTGTATCAGAGGAGTTTTACGTAATTGTGAGTGTGGAGTAGACCTGTGACAGACGAACTGGTGGATTGTAATTGTGTGCGCTACGTAATTCTATGTAACTGGCAAGTGTTACATGTGTAATTCTGTGGAAATAAAGAACATTTTGAGTTTGTGGAATTGGACTTTTAATTTCACGAACCCACAAAGTCACAATATATAACCTAAATTAAACTGTAAATGAGAATGGCTATAATTCAAATTATAAAGTATACCGTGGCTACAATAGCAGTCTTTCAGTTAAATAAATAATGACTTTTATTTTATATTTATTTTGCTTTATTGTTTATAATCTTTTCCACAAAGCAATAGCTTCTTGAGACGTATTACATCAAGGATAAAATACCGTGAAAAATATTACTCTTAACGAAAACAAACACCTATTTCTAATTCCATCATTTGGAATGTACAATATAAGATTTCTGTAAAGGTAAACGAATCGAGACACTTCATTGAATTAGATATTAGTATAGTATCTCTAGAACGGCTTAGAATCGAGTTCAAACCCACTAAAATCCACCTATTCTAGTTTATTTGTTGAATCTAAAATACATGACCTGCCCCTTTTTATGAATCACTGGAAAACTACTGACCAGGAACTACTGTTTGGTCCAGTTAAAATTTTAGGTTATTAAATGTTTAAATCGTTAGACGTTTCATTTTTGGATTTAAGCTGATATGATCTGCGTGCAAAACAGGTTTTGGTTAGGAAAGGTAAAGCCATACTTAAAAATTACTTGCCATAGAGTGATTTGAACCACGGATTTTCCGATCTCCGTTCACTTGCTACAAAGACAACTTCTGAGCACGACAGTGAATTCTCAAATGACTCGCCTTTTTCCGGTAAACCGCTAGAATATCCCATAGTGCTACAAATGAGATAGAATATCTTAATGGCTTCAGACTTCACATTTTAGACTACTATTAGGTCAATCAATGGAAATAGTTTTTTTTTCACCATAGCGCTGCGTAGGACAAATAAAGATAACTGTAAATACTTTAAGATTATGACCTCTATCAGGTCAAAAAATTTAAATTAGTTCTTTCACACTAGCTTTATGTAGGACAAGATTTGGAAAGTCTGTTAGTTTGCACATAAATTCTGTTTGTATTGTGCTTTGTTGTGTTCTGTGTCCTTACAAACTGACCTCTTTCTGTCAGTGTAACTTCATGCCACATGTGAGTGAAAATGATGGAAACAGGTCTCATCACGTGTCACATTGTTGTACAGGAAGTTGTCGTCTTCCACCTGACATCATCTACCAGTGAGACAATGTGCCACTCACTGAGAGCAGACTTCAACAACAAATGAATATGTTGACATCATTCACACATGTTGCTCCCTGGCAGCACAAAAGAGCACAATTACGTTGAAGTGCATTTGGTGTCATAGTTGAGCTGATTTTCGCTCATCCAGGATTGCTCTCTGCATTCCATTCCAGAAGAGTAAAGCGCGGGTATAAACAAGGTTTGTAATGTGGAAAAGCGCAGTTCACGAGCTGCCATAGTTTGGAATGAACATTAGGTTAACTTCAGCGTATGACTGTATTATGCTACAATATTATGTGTAACCAGAATTGCGGCTGCTAACTTTCGAACCAAAGCGAAATGATTTCCTAGTAACATTCCCTGGTTCACATTCGTGAAGTCATGGGTTCAATGCCTGCTGGGCTGGTCATTCTGATTCTGGCCTTTTCAGTGGTTTAACTAAGCCAGAAGTAAATACTTGAGTGTTCCCCATCTATCACAATTTCTTTTCATACGTATATTACAATTTTCATGGGGATGGCGGTTGGTACGTTGGTATGTTCTTCTCAGCGCTTGAATGTCTTGCTGGAACTTCTTCCATAGAGTGGCTCGTTTCATTCCAGGACATCAGGTACTAGGTCATGACTGGTTTATTCGGGAATGTTATAGACCCCATCCTTGTTAAAAATATTTTAATCCCCATGTTTGAAGTAAAGTATTTAACTGTTAGCGATGATCCCTGATGTCTAGGACATATCAGTGCTGCCTTGTAGCAGAGTTCTTCTATACGCCCACAAATACATTGACACTTAATATCCTTATTTGGTGTTTTCCGAATCTGGTTCTCCTTCGGGTCTTTCCTGTATTCTTTCCCCCAGAGGTCACATTGGGGGTACAAAGGGCTGTTCTATGTTCCAGTGACTGGGCCATGCCAGCTATCTGGTCCTAATACCAAAGTTCAACCAAAACAGTGGTCAACAGCTGTGCTTTAAGAAGAATAAGAAATCTATTATTTATTCACAGTGAAAGGTACAGGAATATATTTGCATTTTATTATATCATTTGTCTGCTAGATGGATTGGGAGAACATTGGCGTTTTAGGTATTTTTATTTTAATTCAAAGTAATGGGGTATACAGCTCCATAGAAAGATGGACCAGTTGTACGATGGCAAACTATGCTCAGAACACATTTTAAAATAAAGGGGAGAAATGTTGACACATTGCTGTTTGCTGATGACCAGATTTTAATTGCGGAGACGGAAGATAACTTACAAAGAGCCATACATGAATTAAATAATATTACAGGAGAATATAACCTTCAAATTTCACATGAAAAATAAAAAATAATGGCTTTTATAGGAACGAACCATTTGAGAGCAAAAATTTGCATAAATGATAAACCCCTCCAACAGCAAAGTTATTTTAATTATCTTGGCTATATTGGGTCATATACCAGTAATAGAGATATACAAAACAAAATAAATAAATTCCAAACAATATGTGGCAGAGTAAAAAGAACTTTTAAAAATTGTAATCGTCAAACTTTATTAAAACTGTATAAAATAATGGCGATCCCAACCCTGCTTTATGGGTTTGAAAACTGTATCTTGACTATCTCACAACAGAAGAAATTGAAGGCTGCTGAGATGAAATTTCTGAGACAGGTGGCAGGTTATAGACTCATAGACAAGAAAAGAAACGAGGGTACTAGAAGAGAATTGGAAATTCAGAGTCTAAATGAAACAACCATTGCATATAGGCAAAAATAGCTAGATCATGTGCAGAGTGACCGAAGACCGTACACCACAAATGAGATGGTCCGATCAATTTCCTTGAAGTCGGAACGAGCCACAAGGCTTATACCCGCGTTCATTATATTTAGGGCCGCCTACTGAACAAAGTGCTCTCTAGATTTCCTGTCTGTTACACTGGCTTTCCATTCTAAAAAAAAATCTATTCTTAATCAATTCACACACAATACAAATGTCTTATATAAACTTGTACTTTGAAGTGCACAGTGAACCAACTCTGGTGTTTAACCTGGAAATGGATGCCGAAACTGACAGTGTAGCAAAAAACAGCGGAAAACATTGTGGTCACTGTATGAACGGGAACTACTGTCCAGCAACACAAATAAGATCCCTGAAAGGAAATTGCTCCCTTGCACAGTGGGACAAGGACAGCGAATTTGTGTGACAGGGAATGCATGTTACACAAGGAGCAGAACCGTTAAAAAACATGCGCCCTATTCACTCTGTACACGAAAACCGAGAAGATTCAATCAGAAAAGTAGAAGCTGTCAAAATGTTTTCGAATGGTCTGTAACTGCACTGACATGGGGTGTCATAAACCTGTCCAGGGAGGGTGTGGGAACCTTCTCCGATCCCCCTGCCTCTTATGCCCCGGCAACTTTCTCTCCTTTGGAGGACAGTAAGCTTTGCCAATCTGTGGCCCCCCGGTAAAAGAAAGGTATTTTTTGTGTGGCTTGGATGAGATATCCATAGAAGTTGTCTTATTTTCTGTGGATTAATTACTGTTTCTTACTTCATGGCATTCATTGCTAAAACTCAAAACTTTCTTGTTAGGAATGTCTTTTACAGTTCAAATGTGCTTTTATTTATCTTAAGCCATTTTAAAGTATGTGAAAGTAATGTTTTATGTCACAAGTCTAACAGAAACTGCAGAGCCAATCGTAGTGAAGTTTACATACAGGCATTACCTTCTCAATATTAAATAGACTTGGCAGTAATTTCTGGCATTCCCTGTGGTATATATTCCAAACTGGCAGAAGCAGCACATCTACTTTCTCTTGACTAAGTCCCTTAAGTTTGTGAACAGTTACCTCGCAAGGTGCAGGATGTTCTCGACTTAGTTACAGCGACTTCAAAGGAGGAGCCAATTTCTATGGTGCGACCGCTGCAAAATGAATTAGCGACATCGGTGTTGTGGAAGAGATGTGGTATTTATTGACAAGAATGGGCGGCAGAGGGGGCATTATTTCCTTGACATACAAACCAGCCTA
Source organism: Mantis religiosa (assembly GCA_030765055.1). Classification (NCBI taxonomy): domain Eukaryota; kingdom Metazoa; phylum Arthropoda; class Insecta; order Mantodea; family Mantidae; genus Mantis; species Mantis religiosa. Next base: position 103,148,592 of record CM060955.1, read on the forward strand.
TTTCCCGTTCTCTGCGTCCGTTCCAATACCGCTAAGGTCTTTCTCCCTTCTAAAGTAATTTCCTATCGTTATCTGAGCGCAGCTTCATCAAATAAATTGGCTATTGGAAGGGACGGAATCGTATTACACCCTCTACGTGGCTTTTACATCCCCCTCTGATTAAATAGATATTTTTCAAGAAATTTCGAGAGAGGGTTTCATCCCCAACCGCAGTCGGATTGAGGGTAGAATCAACTGGTTCGTGTAATGCATGAAATTATTCGCAGGCAAAACTTCGTTCCTGAAAGTGACATATTAACAGAATTTATCATGTGTAAAATGCAAATATTGTCTTAGAGGGTTCTGGAATGCAGGTCAGGGTTCAGGATTTTCATTTCAGGGATTACAAACTCCACTTCCAGAATGGAGAATGGCGTTTCTATAAGGCAGAACAACTGTAAAATCTGGAAAATTAATTTTTAAGATAACTGATCTGTAGACATCTAAAATTCCATAAGTTTCAACTGCTTGAAGTAACTGTTATACGTAGAACATAAACTAAATAGGGTACGCACAACATTCTACTAAACAGCTATTAATTTTTCATTAATGATTATTCACCTTTTGTTGTAATATGTAACAGAACCTTTATACCTTTATATTAATAATATTAATAATTCAGCATGCTCCTAGAGACACTATTTGAACACTGTTCCAACATATTCCTCCTAAAGTTTGAATTTATGTTTAGTATTATACATATAAAGAGACTATTGTGTACATATTTCTTCGTTTTAATTAGTTCAAAAGAAAATAATTTTGTGTTTATAAGTAATTATTTTCTTCACATTTTCGATGCGAAGATTAATTTTTAAATAGTGAATCACAAGTTTAAAATGCATATATCAGGAATCTTGCCTAAAAATTTTTAACTAGGAAATTTCCATCTGTCCCGAAGAGAGATCTAAAAATAAAATTAAACCGTGATTTTAAGAGATTTTTTTAACCAAAAATAATTTTTTAGGATTAAAGTGTAAGTTATTCATATAAAGAAACTGCAAAAAAGAAACAAAAATAAAATAAATCGAACCTCATTGCATTATTACCAAATTTAACGTATAAATTACCTTAAAATAAACAGTTTAAGTCATAAATGTTTATTTGTTTATCCTGTACTATTTACGTAGGCCACAGATTTTAATTTTAAACTCTTATTTCTCCAGAATTTTTCACCATTTTTCACCATTCAAATCCTCCTTGTACAACATATGTTACAGTTTAGTACATCAACATTTTCAGCAGATTACCAGTAATTCAGAGTTTAAATTTTACTGTCTACTATTATTTAATTGGGGTTATTGAAAGATAAACGAACAGTTCTTTAGATTTAATATTATTAATAGTTTTATAATCCATTATTAATGATTAAAAGATTAAATTACCTCAGTTATAGCAGCATAATTATTTTTGAGAGTTCATATCGAAAAAGGAGACTGTGACCCCGATGTTTTAAAGTATTATCTAGTTCAGCTACTATGGATTACTTAACACGAAGTTTCATTTTAGTAGCTGAGAAATTCATTAGAATCTATGGAAAGATTTTCTTTTAAGTATCTCATAATTAAAATTAAAAATACGACTGCAGAATAATTTGTTTTTGCATATTAAGCTCAATTTAAAATTTTGGAAGCAATGTGAAATTTAAGAACTTCTGACATTACCAAATTAATTCAGTATAGTCAAATCATACTCTAATGATTTATATAAACAGTAATCCAAGGTGCGGCAGCCCATAGATGGCCAGGACCTGCCAACCCGACTGCCGGCCTCACGCCCAAATACGCATGGTAGAGGTGGGCAATCACCCAACCGAAAGAGGGAGGAGATGTGGTAAGCCTTTCGGCATCCCCCAGCCGAAATTGTTGGCTTTCGTGACTAGCTATTGGTTTATATACCTTAGTTAAGTGATCTGTCTCCTATGTATACGTCTTTTGTTTCTGGTATATGTTTTAAAAAGAAAAGTCATCCGCACATTTGCCTTTTCATATATCATCTTAAACAGAATGCTGTCCTAAATCTCAAAAGAATGTCTCTCAATAGATGTGTGTTTCACAACATACATTTAAAACACGCTGAGTTACTACCATAGCAATAGTGAAATGTTTGAAAATTAATTGCTATACATATTGGCCTTGAAATTCCATACTCTGTGCTTAAAACCATGAGAAACAAAAGAAGGTCGGAAGCATTCAAAATATGAAATGACATAAATCTTAAGACTAAAACAATTAGTAACCAATGCCAGTAGTCCAAAACCTTCTGAAAATTCGAGAGGTATAGAAAATTAGAAAAAAAAAATAGAAGAATAAACGAGGGAAAGGGGAATGAGTAACAACACCCGCACTTATTAAGCTTTTCTGAACTTTATCATATGAAGAGTCATACAACGCTTCCAAAATTATATGAAATCAGATGAAATCAACGTTGAAAAGAACTTCTAAAGAGTTCATCAATGCAGAAGGCTGCAAGGTGAGATACCAAAGATTTTATATACCAGAATTAGCGGCTCTTTTGGATGGATGTCAATCCAGTATCAGAAATTCTGTATATTCCTACACCCTTATCGACAACAAAGGCACATGATCTCAATTTCCAAGAGCCCTCTATTAATAAATCTTCTGTTTATCGAATCAGACAACAGAATGCTTTGAAGCAATTAAGTATCATTTACAAAGGGATATCCCTCCAAGTATCGCTCTTCATTAGGATGATAAACAGTTGTTGCTTGCTTCAAATTTCAGAGAAAGACCTCCAATCATTGTTTCATTTTAATCCAGACAATATCGGCGTTTTAGAATTAGAAAATGCTTCTGGTAAATAAGCAAGTGTGTATGGGAAGAACAAACATATTACGCTGGAGAACATAGCACTGCCACGACTGCATCAAATCCAGGTGTCATAATAGGGCATATGTATCACTTGAAAAGAAATGAGACACATTTTCAAAGAGATGAAAAGGAATTTAATTACTTGGAAATTAAGGAAACGTTGCAGTTTTACGAAATTAAAAGTCCAAACCAACATTGAGAAGTTATTACTTTTATCTATAAAATTTGTTCATAATAATTTTGGTAATCGAGTGTGGTAAGTAAGTATACGTAATAAAAATACTCTTTCTTGGACGATGCAGCAAGATAGATGATAGGAAATGGTATTTTATTGGTTAAACAGTTTGTGTTAAGATCATAAAAATACAAATTTCTTAACAGATTGACTCTTTCATCGCCGATATTTTTATCAAACGGTGCCTGTGTAGCATAAAAGTTTATCACGATCTGTGTTTGTTTAAACTTTAGAAAGCATATTAAAAGAAGCCTAATCCTAACGAAAACCGTAGAATAACTACCCATTCGAAATCGAGAATAGCCCTCACGCAATAGTGAAGGAGTTATGAACGAGGTGTTAAATTAATGTAAGATTTACAGAGTATGTTCACTATAATTAGGAGCAAAAGTAATTATTTTGTGTTGCGTTGTGTGCAAGTAACATTGCCGAAAACAGTTGAAAGAAAAGCTAAACTTATAGTACCCATTCGAGTACTAAAAGCCATATAGCATTCTAAAAAAGGTTCGGATATTTTGCATCCATGTGACTTTCTCTATTCTTCTACACACTCCCCATACTAATTTTTGTCACTATCTAGTTCATAATAAGCGAGAAAAACATTTACAGAAATTACTTTCTTGCTGATGTTATTGTGAGTGCAAGGGGAATATGAGTATGATGGACGGCTTTGCGGCAGTTAAATCCTTTAACATCTGATCGCTGGGTGATGGCTTTGCACCCCCATTCTCTTTGCATGACCACGAGGTTAAAAAGACGAATAATATTGCTGTCTGTGGAAATTACTTGTGTTGGAAAACACAAATAAATATCAAGAAACATCTTGGAAGTGGTTCACTTCACAAAAAATTGTATTTGTCTAAACTGTATTTGAATAAACTACATTTTTTTCTTGAATTTTTTTCTTTCTTATACTTTACTACTTTTACGAAGACTATTAAGAATGAAGACAACTTCTCACGGTATTCTCAGAAAATATAAGATATACATCACGTGGGTGGAATATACCTTAACGATATTATGTTAATAAAATTCTTTATATATTTTAGAGAAGATCAAACTTGTCGAAAAGTCTTCCAAGTAAAGGGTAGTTTGATGGGATGTTTAGAAAACCTTCGTGTTGCTGCTCTGGAAGATATCGTAAGTACCAGTTAGGTACTTAAGACATGAATTGACAATACCCGAACAAGGGTCCCAAAACATGTAATTTGGATAACAACTGCTACGTTTGGCTGGAGTATAATACTCTCTCGTGTTTACTATAACCAAGCGTAGAGAGTCACCTGCCCCTATTTATTTCTGAACGTATGCAACATGCTAAGAGACATATTGGACTTATGCCTTTTCTTGAATGTCGTCTAATGGATGATCTACATGGAGAAGGTGAAGACAGGGTAGACAGCTAAATGCATAAGTGTTGTATGGGACAGAAAGCAATCACTATGTATGTGGATTCCAAAAACATCATACCCAGACACATAGAGCTTCAGTAGTAATTTTAGAGAGTTTACAAACTTTTATTCATTGGCGTACATTCGCACACAACTTTACACACACCCTTGAAGGAACAACCTATCAGGTGCATCATTTGACAATAACATTAGAACACAAAATGTCAGATCTACACAGTGGGACCAATTGAATTTAAATCTTCAGCCAACACGTGTTTTCGTTGTACAGTCACGTCAAAATAAGCTAAGAATTAGGTAGATTGTTTTAATTTCTGTCACAAATCACGGCAGGTTTTAGTCCATACAATAATTATAATGGCGGATGCAGTTTTCTTATTTGTGTTAAAACCATCAAAACGAGCTAAAAGCACTCTATGAAGCTGTAAAACCTTGTAAACATCCCAGGCGGAGCCTGAAGTCTGCGGTTACTTATTCATATAGGAACCTCTGCTCGCAAGTTGCATTTGGCTCAATGGTATCATACTGGTTACCTCACCACTCTGCCATTTTAAGTTGGGTTCAAATCCTCCGTGTTCAACGCAAAAAAATTATCACCCTTTGTTTTACCTCTTGTATCCTATAATTTGATAATATGATAAAAATAACATTTTTATAGCATTATATATGTTTACAAAATAAAATAATCGCAAAGCAGCTATAAATTGATAGTTCGTAGTAGATATTTTATTAATGCCGGTATTATGCTTGACACAGTCAACCAAGATTGAGACATTTCACAAATTAAAATGAAACATAATACTTAAACACGAAACAAAAAGTATTACATTAATGCCTTTGAAATGCTTCTAAAAAGATGAAAGCCAACAAGGTTTATAACACCAGATACGGTAAAGATAAGGCTCAGAAAGTCAAATAAGATCCCCAATTGAAAATAAAGATAAAGATAGCCCGTAGTTTCGCTTTGCAGGGCAAGGGCTCTCCTAATTGCCGGTAGAGTGAGCTTGGCGCAACTTCTATTGTGAGCTAATCCCTGTAGATTCCTAGTTATCGGAATGTAATTCTTGTGTCTTTGGCTCACAAGAGAACCATTTGCAACAATAATTAATAAATTAATTAATTAAAATATAGATAATAGAGACTAGGAAGGACAAAAAACAATATGATGTCCTTTCGGATCTAGCCTTGCATCAACATATTCCAGCAGCTAAACCTCTCGGCCAGTTATCACGTATTGCATTTCTGAAAGTATTAGTTGCCACCTTGCTTGTATAATATGCATGAAAAGACGTCATCTAATTAAGCGTCTCGCAGTTTCTTGGTTCTTATTCAGGGGGTAAATACGAGGGCTGTCCAATAAAGAACGATAAAATTTTTTTTTTCTTTGAAAACGTTTCTTTACTCATCCTCATAATTTTGATGGTCCTTCTCAAAATAATCTCCGCTGAATTAGATGCACTTGTCCCAGCGTTTCTGCCAGTCTTCAAAGACATGCTGGAAATCATTTTTTCAGAGATCCTTCAAAATCGCCTCCGCAGCCCTCTTCACTGCTTCTGACGTTCGATAATGCCTCCCACGAAGGAGTTTCTTCAAGTTAGGGAATAGAAAATAGTCACATGGGGCTAAATCCGGACTATAGTCAGGGTGAGGAATGCACTTCACGTTGATTTTTGCAAGATATTCAGCAACAAAATTGGCAATATGCAGCCGCGCATTATCATGGTGCAGCATCCAGCCTGCTTCACGGAGGTGTGGTCTTGCGCCTGATATGCACTTGGAATGTTTTCAGGACATCCCTGTAGTATTATGTAGTTACTGATGTGTATGCAAGTATAAATTCTGATATACCATTCCATGAATATCAAAGAATGAGATGACCATAAATTTCCCACCTGACGCAAACACTTTAGCTTTTTGGGGGGTTGGTGATGAAGGATATTTCCACACTGAGCTTTGCTGTTTGCTCTCAGGATCAAAATTATATAGCCAAGTTTCATCACCAGTGATTACGTTTGAAAGAAACTCCGAATCTTCCTCTAACATCAACTTTAACTGCATGCAGACCTGCATGCAAATGTCCTTTTGTTCGGGAATCAACAGTCTTGGAACCCATCGTGCACAAACACGTCTCATAAGTAATGTTTCTGTCACCAACGTGTGGGAGGCAGCCAATGAAATGCTCAGTACCTATTAGAGATAGTGATCTTAAGGTAATTCGTGGATCCTCTCACAATGGCAACAGCAGCTTTTATGTTTTCTCCCCTAAGAGCAGTAACTTGAACACCGGGTCCACCTTCCTTTGAAATTAGCTGTCTCCCCCTCTTCAAACAACCTTCTATCTGTGTGCTGCAGGGAACAACAGACACTCCATAGGCATCCTGTAACATTGTATAGGCATCAACTGAAAATTTGTTGAGACGAAAGCGGAATTTCAAAGCCGCATATTGTTCCTCGCGTTTACCTCCATTGCAGCGGTAGGCGATAGTGAACATGTGTGAGCTTGCCTGGTTCTCACAGGCGTGAACCAGGAGTACCAGCAATGAAACTACTACGGCGTGTCTGTTTCACATTAAGCTAACAGAATATAATAGGATTGAATTTTAGAGTGAAAATAATAACCGTAAAAAATTATGATCATTCTTTATTGAAGAGCCGTCGTATTAATATGTTGTGCATATAGTACCGGGTAGAAGGGCAGAGCTGCAATAACGGCTTTTATGCTAAAACGGTCAATGTTTTCACATTAGATTATAAACTGCGGGTTGCATAGATAAGAAGAAATAGGGGCGGCTGGCTTACCTAGTAATCTGAAAAAACAAAATCGTACTGTCTTCAGTGACTGAAGGTTACAAAAACTATGATTCCAAACATTCAAATTTACTACTCAAGTCAAGGGGTGCAAAATGTCATTTTTAACTAAATGTGAACAAATGCAAATATTAAGGGGAAAATTCATCTGGCTTCATGTCTGTGTTACTATGCAGCACTGTATTCAAATTTTCCATGGCACATCTCTGCTTCTCTGGAACGTTTAGGTTATTTAATGCACAGAATGGGTAAATTGCAACCTGATACCTGCAAGAGTTCCGCATCTTAAAGTAAGCAACGGAATTATTCATAAGTGTGCCTTGCATCTTGTGTAAACTGTAATATCATCGCCAGCTCTTGCGTTAATCTCTGGGAGTGTATGTTTATCCCAGAATTACTTAAGTAGTGTTAAAGATAGATGGGCTGTGTGTGGAATTGCTTTTGTGATGCTGCATTGGCCGTTTGAGGGAAACAGTTAAGTAATTAGACGCGCTGTAATACATTAACTGAAGGCAGGACTTGCCACATCTGTTTGTCCTCTCTTTACTCCTAGTGTTTGAGAGGGAGGGGAAATTGCTTTCACTCTAGAGTGCACCTCGCCTGTCCTCTCTGCTTCATCTAATTTGGTAATGAAATAACAAATAAAGATTTTGAGAGGAGTACATAAATTTACTAAGAATATAAGCAATATTTTAACAGAATTTAATCAATCTTTGTGTTTCTACATAATGATAGGCATATGATAGGAAGAGGAAGTATATTATATTCATAAATTTGTTATAGAAGTACTTGTTTCGAAGTCCATTGTGCAACTAGCCTATATATCTGTAACCATATAACTCAAAAATGACTTTATGGTTGTAAAATATTATAGGCAGAACGTTTCAGTTGGCGGTATTTTGCCAACATGTCTCGTTTAATTCTCTACCCATACTTAAGTTCATGCATTATACTAATTCATATCCGAAACATAACCTTTTATTCCCTGTGACTTGCAGATCCTAGTAATTCCTTCCACTTTCTACGTCTTGTAGCTGACATATGTTCGTATTTGCAAGCACTTATATAATTTCTTAACTTACTAAATTCAAATTATACAAAACTTAAGTTAAATGACCTTTCTGTTTGGTTGAGTTAATCGGAATATATAAAGTAAGTGGGGGGGGGGGAAGATGGCTGTTGATGGAAGACGAAAGTTTCGTAATATCCTGTTCAACTGACACTGTATAGCAGCACTTACCACAGCCTAGCATAGTTGGAAGTGTGCTGTCGTGTACCTCCGTTCTATATCTTGCTTCATCCAGTGATAAAGAAGAAACTATCTGTAAACTTGTAAGTACAAGCCGTGTAATATTTCGTTGCCCATACGTAAGGTCTAGCACTTGATGTAATGCATGGAGCTTCACCTAACCATGGTATTTTGCCATGGGCGTCTTTGTGAGCACGTGGTAGCTCGGACCAATATGCCCGTTAGCGTACAACAAAAATAAGGTTCACTTGACATTTCTTAATGAATGCTGATAAATGACATAAATAAATCATGATGGCTTGACCGATCATTCTTCAAACCATTGAAAACGTTTTGGCAGCAAGCTTTGAATACTTCCAGCCAGCTTTGAGTACTTGGATTCATTCAAACCCTGGTCGGAGAGTTACAAGACTGCAGTTTGGTTCTCTCCTTTCTTCATTGTATCATGTCTCTAACATGCGATACATTTACATTTTATAAGGTGTCTTACATGTAATACAAATGCTCAACTTACTGTATATTTTAATTTCAAACCTCCTGTTGTTGCATCTTCCTCCGTTTTCTTCTGTACTCCCCCCTGTTAACTTCCATTTTCCACTAATGATGAATTAAGATGTAACTTTTATTGCAATTAGTTTAATTAAATATACAGTAATAATTAAATATACAGGCAATATCTTCAGATACTTTCTATATTATTCTCCATTCCCATTTTCATGAAAAAGGACATAACCTTTAAGTATGTCATCTTCCCCCGATTTACCTTAATTGTCTTAGCTAACATGACTTAGAAATAATTGCTTTCCCTCGCCATTGAGCTTTTCTTGCTAATAGCTTCTTATTCCCTGACAAACCTGCAACTGGTGCTCTTTACTCCACTAAACTTAACATATGAAAATCACTTTTTGCAAATGTCTACCTGCCCGCCTATCATTTGTTTGTAGTATGTATCCTACAGTGTTTTATAAAAATGAGAGGCGACTGTTTCAGTCATCAATTATGAACGTCTATTAACATAAGTTACTTGAATGTAATAATAACTATGGATTTATATGAAGAGACAAAGATTACGATCAACCAATGAGAACAAAGGTGATTGGGAGTGATATAAGATAAAGTTGGCTTTATGAACCGTAGGTATTGTTTAAAATACTTATGTGTGACATGGTTAAATTACGAAACGAACTTTGGGGGAGGATATTAAGTGAGCATGATCAGTAGTGTAAACGCTGGTTCACCATATAACAATACGAAGGGATGAAGATAAAATTCATAACATTACACACAAATCAAACATACAGGAATGTGTTGTGTTCATATAATATGTAAATATCGTTAGATAAAACAAACCTAATGGATTTCAAATGTTCATGTATGTTATACACAATATATTAGTAGGTGGGAGTTGTTACTCAACTTTGTGAAGGTAAATGACGCATAGGTTTCTGCTAACCCAATATGAATTTTCTATTCTACGTAATATTTTGTGGAGGAATTTAATCTATTAAAAAGAAAACGAAATTATAACCACAGCAACTATACTCATGTCTTTATGCACAACCACTGTTTCAAATATACATTCATATGATTTTCTTCCACTTTCTTATACGTCTTGCGTCTCTTACATGGGTCTGTTACGCGTAGAGTACAACAATGTGTGCTCAACTACCACGTGAAATTTTGTTTGACACTCTGTCACTTATTACTGGCCTTGTAGTAAGGTTGAGTTCCGCAATTTATTAATCAACCATATATTTTTATAATTAACTATTTTGTTGCAAGATGTTTATGGATATCGCTGTAATATGATATAACCTATTTCTTGAGATTTCGTAAGTTTTATATTTTAAACTTTATTTTTCGCTCCCTTTTTGCACATTTCCTTTATCATTGCTACATCTTGTACCCCGTGAGTTATTTATAAACAATTCCATTCCGTACAATTTAATTACATGACAATTAATTTTAGCGAAATTAACTACCATTCAGCAACTCACCTAGAGGACTTCAGAAGATCTGCAGTTCCATACATTAATAACCAATAAAACGTTAAAGAAAATGAACTGTGTTTTTAAAAAACTAAGTTTTTTGTATCGTAGGTTTTTTTTTAACTCTTGCCTTATACTAGTTATAGACTCGTGCAATGGCTGAGTGGTTAGACCACTTGGCTCTCGCAAAGTGAGGTGACGGCAAAGTAAGATTTGTGGTGGACAACATGGTGCTGCGAGGGGTTTTCTCCGGGTCCTCCGATCTCCCCCGTCAGCAATCCACCAGTTGCTCCATTATCTTTCCTATCACCCATCTCACCCTTATATATATCATCCACTTCCTGCACCTTAACACTAGGCATTTAGAGGGGTAGTTGTACCACAATAGAGGTACCACAATAGTTGTACAACTAGGAAAGTTAAAGAAGTATGCTAGTTATGGTTTTGTGTATTTATTTTACTATCGTGTTAATACCTCTAAATGTAGTATTAGATCCACTTTTGAGGAACATAAATATTTCGGTAAATTTTTTATGAAATATTTTTATGAATAGTTTGGTGCTGGATAACTATGTTTTAAATTTTGGTGTCTTAATTTACAAAGTTACTGAAATTAAATACCCTAATTATTCAATTTTGCGGCAGTACTTTCTCTCCGTCTCACGGCTGCACGTACCTGGGTCGACGTAGGGACTCCTTCCTCGGTCTCAAGGTCGTCATCGGCTGCTTGCTTTACCCTTGGCTCTAGCTGCTGTCTCCTGCATGGATTTTTTGGGGGGGTTTCTCAGGGTGTTAAGGTTGAGACAACCCAAACATACGATAATCTCTGAACTGCTGTAATTTGTCCTTACACTTGTGTGGAACCCGGGCACCTTCAGATAACTGCACTTTTGGCGGACATTTTGTGTTACATTTTACTTGACGGGGCACGTCGTCGGACACACCAGACAATTGTATACAATACACTTGACTGCAATGAATAAAAAATGAGGAGTGAATGGGGTTGCTACCCTCTTATATACACAGCACGGCGTCACAAGGATAAACTCAGAGGATATTGACCTGGGTAACGGTACAGTAAATAGCTAGCATTCCATTCTATTGTCTGACATCCGCCCTTCATAGACTGTCGCCTGGGAGTGCAGTGTTTCTCACGTATATCTGTCCAGGTTCGTTAAAATATTCTACATCAAAGTCTAAAATTTTAATTTTACTAACATAGCTGGTTACAATTCTCAAATTTATGTATAATTATTAAACATAGTACATAATTTAATTAATAATTGATCCGAGGGCCAAAGTTCCTGTTTCAATTTCTAATTGCGCTGTTCATACACACACCGCACACAGGTACGGGCCATTTTAGATTTATGAGGCCTCATAAAAGCATGCATTTCGAAAAGTCTCAATATCGAAATTTCTCCAGCTAAAATAAAGCAGCATCCCTATACCGAAGGACTAAAAATAATTGTCTCAAAATACAGCACCAAGGAGTAATAAATAACAGTACTGTAGAGCTCAAGGAAAATCCAAAATAGTAAAATTGAGAACAATAGAAACATAATTTTAGTATAACATGAACAGGAAGAACAAGAAGAGAACAGCCTTCATAAAAATGAATAGGAAGTATCAATTTTAAATGTGTAATGCTTGAATGATGATCAATGTAATTCCAATGTAATTCCTAGGAGAAGTTAGTGATGTTTAATTTTAAAGGATTTGCCGTCCACGTTGGCATATCCTTCCGACTATAGCTTGGTCACGCTTTGACGTTTGCTATCCCGGAGAAACGAGCGTTGGCGTGCACTTGAGGAGCGCGCGTATCAGAATAGCCTATCTGTGACCTCAATTTCTCCAATTAACGAACACCATAGCCTCAGCAGTCAAGGAAAGGGTTAAAAAGAATAGAAGAAAAACAGCAAAGGAACGAGAAAAAGAAGTTTAAGAGAACTGAAAGAACAACCGTCGAAGTTTATCTTTCGCGATATCGCTTCGTAATTTGTACTTCCACGGCTCTAGTCTTCCTTTGGAATATTCTTTTTGCTTTTGTTAACCGTAAAGCCGTAGTAATGGGACGCGATAGGGCACAAAGTTTCACGTCAGACTATAATAATGGTATTCGCTTTGTTTTTAATGCAAGCAGATGGAAAATAGCAGACAACGAAGCTTTTGTTGCTAGATACAGGAGTTGAAAAGATGACATTGGAAATGAATAAATACTTCAGTGTTATCATTTTATATAACAAATCATAATACGTGACGCACCCTACCGCTTCTTCAGCTAACTAATGTTAAAACAACTTATCGTTCTATTTACTTCACATTAATCGAAATAAATATATACAAGGTCTGGCCCCTTAGCTCAGTCACTGGAGCATCTACACGCCATGTTAGGGCTGCCGGGTTCGAATCCCGGTGGTGGAGATGGGGATTTTTCTCCGATCAAGATAATCCCTCATCTTCCTCAGAGTCTGGAAGTATGAATGAGAGTGCGAATGTGTGCGTGATGTTATGATTAATCCCAACGAATACGAGTAAATACCTTCGATATGTTCCAAAGGAGAACGACCGCCGATATGACCATTGCAGCTAAAGGCGAGGTATAAATGGAAAAAATAAAAAAAAAAACTCTGCAAAAAAGATTTTAGTTATATATTCTATGTGGATGGATGGATGCCCGGACGGACGGACGAACGGACGGACGGAGAGAGAGGTACAGCGGAAATTGTACATTAGGCTTAAGCAGCTGTGAAATATTTTAAGAGCTGGTATCTAAGAGAATATATACGAGGGCTGTTCAATAAAGAAAGATCATAACTTTTTACGGTCATAATTTTTCGTACTAATATTTAATCTTATTATATTCTGTTAGCTTAATGTGAAACAAACACGCCGTAGTAATTTCATTGCTGGTACTCCTGGTTCCCGCCTGTGAGAACTAGGCAAGTTCAGACATGTTCAGTATCACCTACCGCTGCAATCGAGGTAACATGCAGTTAAATTTGATGTTAGAGGAAGATCCGGAGTTTCTCTCAAACGTAATGACTGCTGATGAAACTTGGCTATATAATTTTTATCCTGAGAGCAAGCAGCAAAGCTTAGTGTGGAAATTTCCTTCATCACCAAGCCCCCAAATAGGCAAAAGTGCTTGCTTCTGCTGGGAAATTTATGTTCATCTCATTCTTTGATTATTCATGAAATGGTTTATCAGCATGTTGTTCCTGCACACGCATCAGTAACTGGACAATACTACACAGATGTCCTGAAAAAAATTGCAAGTCCATATCAGGCATAAAAATATCACATTTCCATGAAGCAGGCTGGATACTTCACCGCGATAATGCGCGGCCGCATACTGCCAATGTTGTTGCTGAATATCTTGCAAAAATCAACGTAAAGTGCATCCCTTAACCTTCCTATAGTCCGGATTTAGCCCCTGTGACTTTTTTCTATTCCATAACTTGAAGAAACGCCTTCGTGGGAGGCATTATCCAAACATCAGAAGCAGAGGTGAAGGCTGCGGAGGTGATTTTGAAGTATCTCTCAAAAATGGTTTCCAGCATATTTTTGAAGACTGTCTGAAACGCTGGGACAAGTGCATCGCATTCACGGGAGACTATTTTGAGAAGCACTATCAAAATTATGAAGAGGAAAGTTACGTTGTCACAAAATATTGTGATCATTCTTTATTTAACAGCCCACGTATTTTAATTTATGCACAAAAATACACTTTATACTGTGACTTTTTTGGTTCGTGAAACTTAAAGCTAAGTTTTCAGAAGTTCAAAATGCTCTTTATTTCCGCAGAAAGACACTCTTTGTACACCCCTTTGCAGGAAGCTGACGTAACATAAACCAACACCATCTCTCGTCACATCTGCACACGTAAATAAACCAAATAGTTCACTTTCAAATCACAGCTGCACTATTATGTTTTTCAAATGGGAAGGTGTTTGTCATTGAGCGCTACTAGGTGAACAACCAATCGGAGACCTGCGGTGTTGTCTCATTGCATTCCCCTTAAGTGGTGTGTGAAGAGCGGCAAACTAATCAATCTCTAATGTATACTATTCCCGCTAAGACAAAGATTCAGGATTTTCAGAAACTGATCCAAGAAGAAGTCGAGAGTAATGTATTTAACATAACTGTAAAAATCGCATAATTTTAGCTCAAATAGTTTTCCTAATACAATAAATAAAGTGGTTACCAGTATGTTATAACAGTGCATTGTGACGTAAGCGCTGTAATGAACACCATTATTGGTTGTCATGTATGCTTGAACGTATATTTGAAATTACTCAGAACTGAAACGTAAACATTTGACATGACGTGGTAAAATAAATATGTACTTTGAATAAGCCAAGGTGTTTGTTAAATTCGATGAGAAGAAACGATACACTTCTTGCTAGTCTGGCAGAACCTATCTGGTCAAGTTATACCTTGTTACGAATGTTTCGTAATCTCTATTTACTCTAGAGGTCAAAGCAGCATTATTCAGTTAATCTTCCATGAAAAAGTGTATCAGCTGTATCAATGAGACGCGATCCACCTCCCTCCCCCCTTACTACTGCTAGAAGAATCCATTATATAATTTTGGAACAAAACGTCTCTATCCAATTATTTGAAAATTTCACATCTATATAAATATCTTTGTGCCCCTTGCTGTTGATTTGAATAAAAAATAAAGAACTTTAAAGAATTTTAACCCGAATTTAGGGTATACATGTAAGTGAATGGATGTACATGAACAGAATGACAGAGTTCTGAGATATCTAAATTTAACCCGAGGTTAGGACTTTATGTATATTTGAACGGAATGCCAGGGTCCTGTGGCATAAAGGTTTTATCCCGTGTTAGGCTATTACGCAAGTCAATATATCTACACAGAATAAATAGATACCGAGGTATCGAATTTGACCCAAGATTAGATTACTTCACCTAGTTAAGTGTATAAATGAACGGAATGACAGGATCCTCTGGTACAGAAATTTAACCCTAAGTGGGATTGTTACGCCAAGGTTAGCATATGTGGCCATGGTAGCCCAAGGGGTTAGAACGATTGGACAGAAACCAGGAGATCCGTGGTTCAAATCCCGGCCGTGGTATAGAACTTTAAAAATACCCATATACTGGAGCTACGTATTTAAAATAATTAATTCTAAAAGAATTAATTCCCTAATATAAAATTTAACATTAAAAAAGTCAATGATAAAAATCCTGATATATAAGTACTAGTCGGCCAAGATAGGAATGCACTTGGAGGAGGGCAGCACTGTTTCTGTTTACTACCTGAAGCTTGGAACTGCTCGGATCGAGGGGAAGCGAGGGGAAGGCGATACTGGCAATGTACAGTCGCACAATTGAAATAGTACTCACCTGCTGATATCTTCACGTTAATTCTCGGAAGTAGCACGTCCAGGAAAGTTTGTGTCAATTCCTTCATCTGCTGCATCCATCTCAATATTCCCTGACACCGTCCCTGTTAGGCATAACATTGTAATAATAACCGCGAAAATCTTATTAAACGTATAATTAAGGGCGGACATATATATATATATATATATATATATATATATATATATATATATATATATATATATATATATATATATATATATATTGAAAGCAGGAGACCCCAACGTGTCATGAGAACGAGGAACATGAACACTTTCCCTCACACGTAGCTTCTTGCCAACAAATGTGGCATTGTCCAAGGATAAACCCTCGCTGCCAGCCCATGTTTTGGTCCACACATGATACGCGACGAGAGAATAGACACGGGGATTTAAGATACACATTTTCAAACATGCTTATGCATTAATGAGCTGTACTGTGGGAAGGAGAAAATCGCGTGGAATGCATGCCCCATACACTATAAATTGCTATTAAATTTAAGAGTAGGGATGAAACACAACCTATAAGGAACAAGTAACAGGTCACATGATCCCTAAAGTGTCCAAAATTCGGCGAAAGGAAGGGGAAATTTGTGCAATGGCGACGTTCGATTTTTGCTAGGAAAACCACTCTGTTTCGGCGTGTGAAGGTGGCAAAAACTACTGAAAGTTCATCAGAGTCCGCGTTCGTGGATGGACGGAGTAACTCACATTAGGTGGTTATCGAACACCCTGTGTTAGCGAATGAGAGAAGCTGCACACATTACATCATTAAGATCTCACTAAACTCCGTTTTTGTTTAATAATTCTCCGGCAACACTATGTTGTGCGAAGTAATTCACTACCGACGTTCAGGAACAACGCGTACACAGATACATATAAATCGTGTCATGCACACGGTAACGGGCAAATCTCAAATCTCGCGCCTAACGTGCGAATAACATCAAGTCAACAGTGGCGAGTGGAGAGGACTAATTGTAACAATGAACCTGACATTCAAAGGTCGTGGTGTCTTCTATGTGATAATACCCACACACTGTCAGGACGCACCCACTCCCTGGAACTCAAAAGCGAGCATTCATGCAGATCTACCCTGCGAAAACCCCCTACCTGTTGAAAACCTCCCATCTGTAGTCCCCACCTATCACATATCCTATCTTATGAGGTGTTGAGCGCCGGAGGGCTCAACGAGGTACTTAATGGTCAAGGACCACCTAACTCCTTCATCAGCTGTATCACTGTCACTGCGTTCTTTTCCTTCAATATCCATATTCTTGAAATAACATTCATCACGACTGCAGTCTTCGTTATCATCATCGCTGCTCTCTAGACCCACGTTTATAATTATATCTTCAATTGCTTCCTCCATTAACGCATCTCGGCGCTTAAAATATTCCCCAATTCTTTTCACGTGTTTGCATATTTCTATCCAATCATTTTGTGTAATTTGAGCTATGCCGCTTGTTGTCATAGCTTTCAGATTACTCAAAGTAATCGATGATACGTTCTTTGCTGCAATTTTTTGTTTAATTAAATTCCAGATAAGCTCAATAGGGTTAAGGTCACAGTGGTATGGAGGAAGGCGTAAGACTGTGAAACCTCTTTGTTTCGTTATTCTATCAAGCCAATAAACGGGTTTTTCTTTATTGATTTTCATTAGCTCTAGAAGTTCAGTTGCGGATATGTTCAATTTTCTTTTCTGTTAGCCAATGAATAATATGTGCCTTTCGAGATGAAGTGTTAGGGGATTTATTTTCTTGTATGGTATGGTAGGATGCATTATCGACCACAACAATGCTTTCAGGTGGAATATTTGGTATTAATTTCTCTTCTACCCACTTTTTATAATTTTTACTATTCATTTAATCATGGTAATCTGCTGATTTGGATTTTGAATTGTAAATCAATTCAGCTCCCTCAATAAATCCCATGGATCCCCCTGTATGTACAACAATTGCTCTTTGACCAGCACTAGTAAAAACACCTGGTACTTCCTCATGTTGCCAGCACTTCTTGACGGCATAGTGAGTATGAGCCCAAGTCTCGTCTGTATAAACTACTGGTTTACGTGGTCCTTTTTCATTTAAACTAATAGTCCTTAAGTACTCTGCACGTTTTGCAACAATTTGTGGTTTCTCCATTAGCACATATCGTTTGTTTTTGCACTTCTTAAACTGAAATCCCATTTCTCTTAATATTTTCCTAAATGCTTCTTTGCCACCCAGAAAGTTTATTTCTTCTTTAGCGAATTTCAGTAGTTTTCCCAAAGTAGGAATTCCCTTTATCTGTTCATAGTACTCCAAAAATTTCCTACGCACAACGCACTTATCAAAATCATCAAGAGATATGATTTTGCGTGATTTTCGATTTTTCCTCGGAGTTGTAACCTTAACTCCAGTCGCTGAAGCATTTTCGAAATCCTTTATTATGTTCATGACGGTTCTCCTAGACTTTCCCACTATATTTGCTGCCCTGTGTTGCTTTTTCAAGGGGATAGGAGTAACTTTTTCTCCTGTTTTTCTTGACTACAGACTTTATAAACTGATATGATATGTTTTTCATCAGAATGGGATACTTTTCTTGTTTTTAACTTGGTAGGTGTCTCCATGATTAAACTCTTTACCAGCACAAGCCACTTCTATTACGAGCACTGCAACTGCCACTACACTAAACTGCACAGAAGTAGATTCAAGCAAGCACCGTGTTGAACTGCACTACATTTGCACGTCACACTGGAAGCGTCTCGGTATTGTTGATGTTTGCGTTATCGGAACTGTACCTGCGGTACTCCGCCCAATTGTGACGTATCTGTTTAGTAACTCTTCTCGCCGAGTGCATTCATATCGTGGCCGACTAGTACTTACTACAATAATTCGCCACAAATGTGTATATTGAATATGAGAACTCTAACTGGTTTACCGGGAAAATAAAATGAGTCAATTGGAGAGTTTAATGTCGCGTCGACATGTTGGACATGGTAGCTCAAGGAGTTGGAGTGACTGGATGGAAACCAGGAGATCCGTGCTTCAAATCCCGGCCATAGCATTGGATTTTTCAGTTGGCTCTAATTAATTAGTGTATTTGTGTTTATGAATGGAATGATAGGTCTTAAGGTATTAAAATTTATCCGTGTCAAACTACAACGCTTATATTACTTGGTATATATGAACGGGTTTCAAATAATCTGTTCTGGCGTATTACACTTGTGCCACTTCTGCTGCCACTTTTATCTGCACGTGCATACCGGTAACAAGATGAAGTCTTTTGCTGAGATTGGGATGACTTTGCTATAAAATATTATATCTTAAGAAGTGTGTAATGACAAGCTGAGGCCCCTAAACGATCAATTTCTCTTAAATCTCTAATTAAAAACCTTTTACCTGAATCTATCTCATTTACATGTTTGTGGGATTCAATACAGCAATATCAAAAAACGAGTGTTTGTCATAAATACACTAGATATAAGTGTATTGTTTTAACGAACCAATCACCAATTGAATTTATTGATTGTATTTCAATATATAATTACTTTGTAAATGTACTTGCACAATTCCAAGTATGAGTGGGCGAAATTATTACATAACTTACAATTATTGTGTTGTTTTCCCTTAGAAATGTCATTTTAATATTGCACTTAATGATTACATGCTTTACACATACAGATAATTTTTCTAACAAATTTTTAAATACTTACAGATAGGTGTTGTTCGGCTATTTTCCAAAGGCGGTTATGGTTTGTGGGATTACAATTTATCTGTACATATATCGATTTTATTTCAATAAATATTTTCATTAAAGGTTACAGAAATACTGGAGGTTAACTGCTACACAGTTGAAAATGTGCGATATTAACTGCCAAAGATTATTAGACCCAAAATTGCTGTTTAATTAGTTTTCAATGATTATTTGGATAATGAATTTGGAACAACTGAAAGATGACGGCCGGCCAGCAATTAGGTCATGCTAATTAACCGAGATTATAAGGCACGCAATTGCAGTATTTTGCATCTACTAATTGCACGATTAATTCATGGCGAACAACAACATTAAGTATTCAAGTTTAGGGTTGGTGCATTTGATAGGTGCAGCTAATTGGCTCGCGTAAGGTAATTTGCTTGCGTTTTCATGTATTCGTTGACTGCATCTCGATTTGTTGTATTAGTGTTGAGAGTGCCTACTGAGTACTTAATTAAATTATTGGTTAGTTACCGCACAATTTAATCGTGACATATAACAGCAGGGTGGTTGAGGTTGTCAACTTTTGAACTTATGGTTTAAACCTGTGATGACCACGCTAGCTCATGAAGTTGATTTTAAAATTTTTCCATATTCCTCTAAGCGGAAAATACAATTTTACTTAAGCTTGGGCCTGAGGTATTTTAAACCAAATCCTCTATCCCGATTATTTCATTAAATGACAAAAACCACTGAAAATATTGTAAATTTGTGGGGTCGAAAAGTTAAAAGTCAAGTTTGCAGAAATTCAAAATGCTCTTTATTTTCGTAGAAAGACACTTGTACAACTCTGATATCAGCAGAATGATGTAACACACACGTATGAAACCTTCAAGTCCGTCTGCCACACTTCCACACTGCACCATAAACAGCTCTCGCCTACTGCTTCTTTGAACTTCCCTCTCCTATTTATACACAAGCAGCTGTTTCTCGCAGGTTTGGGAAGTTTCTCGATAGCTCACGAAGCTTCATGGACTAGCAAAATCTTTCGTGAAGTAGCGAGAACAGCATGGAACGGTCTCTCTCTCTCTCTCTCTCTCTCTCTCTCTCTCTCTCTCTCTCTCTCTCTCTCTCTCTCTCTCTCTCTCTCTCTCTCTCTCTCTCTCTCTCTCTCTCTCTCTCTCTCTCTCTCTCTCTCTCTCTCTCTCTCTCTCTCTCTCTCTCTCTCTTTTCCTCTGTTGTTCCTCTCTCTCGGGCGTGGCTTGGGCACTCTATGTCTCTTTCACTCCCCGTTTCTCTTTCTCTTGGCGCACGTCTACAACGCCTCGCGACAATATGTATATGGCTCTAATTACTATTGAACAAATTGTTCTGACCGTTCTATTTACTTAATGTTAATGTAAAAATGAAATGTGTAGTGTTGAACGCCTGCTTTTACTACATACGGCACCGCAGGCGATGACACTGATGATACATGAGATGAAAATGGAGCACCGGTGGAATTAGATGGCTGGGAAGCCGGAGATTCCGGATAAAATCCGCCCCAACGCCGTGTTGTCCATCACAAATCTCGCTTTGCGGTCGCCTGGTGAGCTTAATGTTAGACAGATACAAATTTGTAAAATAGTTTTATATACTATCTATTACAAATGTGTGTATTGAGATGCAATGAAAATAGAGAAATAGGGAAGTCTTTAAGCTATATTAAAAATTGTATAAGAGCTGGCTGGTTGCTATGATGGAACCGGTTAACCTCACAAACAATTATTTGTCTCTAATTTATGTAATGACATGTAAATATTTGTGTCGTTGTATCTTGTCTCCTCTCACGATTTACCAGTTATGTAAAATTTATTGAAAATAAATAGGGTTACTTCCAAAAAATGTGCGTGATTAAATTCTGCTTCTATTGTAATAACTTTATTATTTGATTGAATATCGTTATTATGTGTGTGTGTTTTTGCTTGTTCTAACGCTCCCCAAATGACAACCTTGGCCTTCGGGGTAACCTCGCCGCACCACGTGATGACCGGATCTATTTCTCAAGTGGAGGCACCCAAAGCGCGGGTCCATTACCTCCAATGATAGCGTGATAGTGGAAGATGACTGTGGGTCGAGAGGACCTACAGCTTATACCGTGGACTCCGAACCACATTGAGCATAGGGGACACTTCACATGTGAAGGCGTGGATAAGGCCGACTTAAAATCGCCAACCCAGAGCGGGGAATCGAACTCAGTACCCTTGGCATGGGAGCCGCGAAACAAACCACTGCCATACCCCTGCGCCCCACTTCCAGAAAAGGTGAAACATGTATGTAATTAGTTATGAGTATATTAAAACACATTCTTATTTTATACATTTTAAGAAATTATAAATTCATCTTCAAATTCATCTAAAAATTTTCCTTGTAAAAGTAACTTGGAAAGGGCACAGTTTTTAAAATGTTGTATTGCATTTTTGGAAGCAATGAAGCGTGAAGTACGAAACCGAATTTAAGCGTCTACTTTTAATTTTGCAATTCTATTTTGCATAGACAGATTCATGCACGACCTCGTACATGAATGCATGCACATGTATAAAAATCGTTCAGCGAGTCTGCAAGCTTGCATTCCGATAAAATTTGAAATTAAATTTTTGGAAGTAGTGCAAATACTTATACTAGTTAGACACCGTAAATACACATTAAAGAAATTAAACATTGTCATACTCAGTTTTAGTTTAATTGTTTTAAAGGATTTTACTGAATTTATCTTTAATATTTTTAAACACATTTTCATGCGATTCGTGTTTTGGGTTCCCACGTGAATCGGTACATATTTGGAGACTCATGACTTTGTTATTTAGTTTATATACACCTCTGTTTCAAAGCGTTAGCCTCATTGACTATACATGAGTAGAAAGTAATAGGTCCACAGCTAGATGTTATTTATACTTTTCCACCCCGTACTATGCCAATCTCGTTTAATTTTCGTAGCGAAATAAGTTTAGATGGCGAAAATCACAGATATACTCTCATTTACCATTAAATGACATGCATTTCTTGAAAGGTAATTTGCAATATATTAATTTGTGTTACATTTTTAAGCATTCAAAGTTTATAAGCGAGATGCTAGGTGGCTGAGATTTCTACGGCATGTATTATACCACTCCGAGAGCAAAAGAGTATTTATTTTATTGTAAAATTGTTATATCCAAGCATATAGAATTGCTAAAAATATGGTATGTTATTTACTTAAGATAGTTTCCCCTTACTAGTAAATTCCAAATAGTTAGACACTTTAAGTATCTTTACATATGTTTCTGTTCTCATAAATCTGCATTCGAAACAGTTAAAATAAATGACAGAGTAAGGCCAAGGTTCAAATAAATTTTAATAATGAATTAATTTAATTATTTATTGTGCATATTCCAAAACTTTACAATTCGAAAATTTAGGCTACACTTATTTGTCTTTACCTTGTTGCTACCTTGGCTTGCATGGCACCCTGGTCTTATGCTCTGCCAGGTAGCTCTTAACCTCCGTGCCTCCTTTTTACTTAATTAGCCCCTTTGTCCCTCCTACCCATCTTCCTGTCTTATATTCTTTACATTTCATGCCCAATTTTCTTTTACATTCTGTAAGAACTCACCAATACTTCTTACCTTCTTTTCCTCCTTTCCCGTTAGCATTTTTACAGCTACTATCCTCTTCTCTACTTTCTCCCATTTCTCTTCCAAAACATCTTCGCTTCTATTGCAGACTCCTTGCATTCTGTTACATAGTGTCCCATGATTTCTTTCCCCTCCCATAGTTCACAAATTCCCTTTTACCTACCTCTTATCCCTCTTATAAGTATTGTTCCTGTTCTCATCGAAGTTAGCCCTTCCCTCTCTTGCCTATTGCAGTAATCTACATTGCTTCTTGTCCCCAATTTCTTTTTATTTGTTTTTAAAATTTTAACGAGTTCATATTTTCTGGACGTCCTCATCTATCCTGCCTTTCTATATCTTCTATACTGAATTTTACCAATTTACCCGCATAGTTTGCATTCCTTTCCTCTAATCTCCATATATCTCCCATTCCTATTTTTTAAATTTTAATAATTCAAAGCTAAATTAACGGTAAGGCTAAATTTACGAAGCCGTTGTTAGTCATTATTCACACATTACTTCATTGCATATTTAACATTTACATATCAAAATTATGACTGTAATTTTACACATATAGTGAACTGACGTTTGGCGCAGTATCTTCAATGAATAATCATATTTCACATATAATATGCACAGAATATCCAGAAATGCTGCATGAATGCAGTATTTTAGTTTTATTATTTTCACTAGCATTTGTTTTCTTTAGTATTAGATAGGAAAATATATTTCAACAAAAATACAAAATAAAGATTTTATTGGAGATATGTATCCCCTTTTGACAGGAGAAAAGGGATAATAGTCCCGTGCTTAAAGAGAGAGAGGGGAGAGATGGAGGGAGGTAGAAATGGAGGGAGGTAGAGAGATAAAATTTTCTGTGAACAACGTGACTTAATAGTAAAAAAAAGCTTTAAGTTTCTAAACTTAATAACCAATTCACAGAAAATAGTTTAGTTAATTCGAATTCCAAGTCATTCCTAAAATCTCTAAAATGTTGTGTCTGTGGTACTTTATAAAAAATATATGACTGTTGCATAATAAATGTAAATTTTTTAATTCCTACCATCTACAGCTTTTAGTGTCATTAAATATTTTACAAATGATATTTAACTTTGGTGTGAATTTTGTAATACCTGTAAGTGCTAAACACGAATTTGTGTTTCGTCTGATATGACATAAAGAATATTAAATATAAAGTTCAGCTTTATAAATTGTTGACTATGGCTTCAGTCACTTGTAACTATCTGGTACCTCAATGAAATTTATAATAAAACATGTTCTGTAAATATTTACTTCAATTAATATTATGTAATAGACAGGTTTTACAAAAACATTTGTGGCAGTTATATAAAAATAAACAATAAAAGCAACATATAAATGTAAGTCATCGAGAGTTTAAGTAATTTTATCTACTTTTATGTCAGATTTTTTCGTATTATAATGGATATATCAATAATACAAATGTGGCACTAATAAAACACTATACCGTCTCTTGTATCACAGAAACAATGGAAGAAAAGAACTTCCTCCAGATTACGTAGTGGCTGCACACGCCCCGTAAAGGAAAGAGACAAAAGGCAATAGGAAACGTGTGCGGTAATTTTCTTAGACCAAGAGAGGGTGGATTATCCAGACGGTCAAACCAGACACCGCTAGGGGAAGTTACTCCCTCTGGAGCCCAAAGACTCTAATTGAGTTTTCCCCAAGCCTCAGGCGCACTTTGAGGTAAACTTTACCCACACAACACCTGGGAGTCAACTTCGCTGTCCCGATCAATTTTGTATCACATTTTTTGGTGTTCACTGCAGAAAGCTTATCTCTTCGCGGAAGTCAACTTTCAGGTTTCAGAACGTCTCTGATGCTGGTAAATTACCTTAGAAATCTAAATAAAGTAGTAGATGTAGGTTGCAGGTATTTCCAAGCTCTTGGGGGTAAAACTTCAGGAAAGTAAATTAAAGTTTGATGGTTACACTTCTATACATGGGTCATTCTACTGTAACAATGTATTCCGAAATTAAAAATAAAGTTATCTTTAGAATCTGAATACTAAAACACTGCCAATGTATATTTTGTTAATATTATGAAAAAATGTATCAAAGTTGCTGCCAAGGTTGAGCACTAAATTTTGACATATTCTGTTAAGATATGTATACGTTAATTCTCATAACAACAAAATTTGTTACGCATCGTACAACTCTACATGGGCCCTTTTCTACAAATATTTTTCCGGCCATCAGATTACTTCAAAACATGTATTTTCTACCTATTCTGTATCAAAGTTTTGGTAACTGCTGCATTACCTACTCAAATCGGTGGTATAGAGCGATCCATATAAACCTGAACCACTTCAATACGTCATAACTTTTGAACCAATAATAGGATACACATGAAACTTTTGGAGATACACAATTGGGAGATTAGGCTACACTATTTAGATCTCAGGGAAAGTGTTTGAAGTGTCCTCCACCAGCATTTATACACGTTTTCACTCGTCTCACATATTCTCTGAAGTTTTACGGAAATGATATCGAATTGAGAGAAGGTTATTTCCAGCAAGATATAGAAACGTTGCATAAATCTAGTAACATCATGGAACTTGTACGAGTTCTTTTTTTAATTTGCGTCCTTTAACTTTTTTTAAGTTATATCGGAAGATGAATGGAATGAGTGAAATGGTGCTCAAATGGGCTCAGGGCACATGGAGCTTAGAGTTACCCGACATTCAGTTTTTTTAGATAACGAAAATCCCCGGCAAAAGCCTATCCAGGTATATAATAATAAGTAGCTGACATGCTTTAGTCTGAGTGAGTACTCTAATAAATTAAAGCATGCCAGCTACTCATAATTATATAAAATATACCTCTCTTTAAATACTTTGGCAATTCTCTATAACTTATCCAGGTAACTCACCCTGACCGAGATTCGAACTCGGGACCTCTTGAACGTGAGGTAGACATGCTACCACCTAAGCTACCGTGGCGGGCTGAGTTTCTTTGATAATCTAATAATCCCAAAAGTTCTGTGACCTCCCAGATCCCCTGACCTAACCTCACCGGATTTTTTTCTTGTGGGGGATATCTAAAAATTGGAGTGTACAAGAATAGGCCATGGACAGTTATTTTTGTTCTCAAGGAATCCATTGGAACCGAAATAAGTAACATTGGCGAGGATGCCTGAATCTCAGTTAGGGGAGTTTCCTGGATAAGTTTTTTCCGTGGTTTTCCCTTATCCTGAGAGACGAATGTCAGGTAACTCTAAACTCCATGGACCTCGGGGCCATTTGAGCATCATTTCACCCATTTCATTCTTCATCCGACATGACTTAAAGTTTAAGGACGTAAATTACACACAGAAAAAGAATTTTGTCGACGATACTCTTTATAAAACTTCACAGAATATGGTGAGACGAGTGCAAACATGTGTAGATGCTACTGGAGGACACTTCCAACATTTTCTCTGAGATGTAAATAGTGTAATGTAATCTCGCAATTGTGTATTATGCTCTCCCAAATTTGCACGTGTGTTCTATTTTTGCTTCAAAGGATATACCCTATTCAAATGGTTCAGGTGTATATGGATCATACTGTACATTGTGAATGGATTTTTTCTCATTTTGGCAACATTTTATGTTTAATAAAGAGGAAACATCAATATCTATTCACTGAAGATCTGAAATTAATTTATTAGTGAACTGCCGTGATAACAAGGCCCACTTATTGGGCACTGGCACACGATAAGCCGATAGTAAGACAATACTAAACAGCTGTATGTGAACATCACAAAAGCCCATGTAGTTTCCAACATAGAGTTTGATTCAGCAAAATAAAACTTCTGCAATTGTGCAGAAAACATTACAGTAAAACTTCATTAATCCGGACCCCTTTAAAGTGGATTTCGCTTAATCCGGACAAGGATCCTTAAAAATTTTGCAAATTGCTAACTAAATTTATAGTACTACACTAAAAAAACTTAAAGAAACTGTCCATTTTATTTTTGCACAGACTCTACAATTGTAACTTGTAATGAATAATAGGAATACATTAATGACAATGGTACATTAGATGTCATCCTTCTAAAACTCTTGCTGTACCTGCGATAGGGCTTGCAACTTTTGCCAGGAGAGTTTAACATTTGCCATTCTCAGTTTTTAAGCTAAAGAAATAAATCAAGCGCACAATGCCGTTTAGTAAACCTACAATTCCATTGAGGAAAAGCCAGTTTAAATCGCTTGTAATACATGAGAAACATAAAATTTCCGAAAAACTTGAAAATGGTGCCACTCTTGCGTGTGTGTGTGTGTGTGTGTGTGTGTGTGTGTGTGTGTGTGTGCAGAATGTATGTGTGTCCGATTTTAGATCCATAATTTTCAATTTTGCAAGTGTTGTAAAGTGTATTTCGCACTCTACATTGATTAATGCTGAAGGAACCATTGGTATGATGACAGTGTTAAATTAGACACAAATAAAATCCAGTTCAATTACTTTCACTAAATACTGGTTCGGGGTGGCGAGAAAGCTGTCGCAGTAGAGGAGATAGAAGACTGGCTCAATTGAGATGAAAGTGATCTAGGCTATTACATCGTGACTGACGAAGGGAAAGTGTGGGCAATGCGAGGGACACCAGTAGCGATTCTGGGTGCTGAGGAAATGGGTGAAAGTTGCCCACAGAATTAAAAGGAAGCTATAGTCTCCTTATTTTTACTATTAAAATCATTTACTATTTCATATTTATCAAAGATTTCTAAATATGATTATTATTTTGAAATCCCATGCATTATTTGTGCTTTGATTTCCGGTAAGTAATGAGTAATTAGTGACGTGTGTTTTTACAGCTGGTTGGTTTCTAACAGTGGAGAAGTTGTAGAATCAAGTTTTTCTAAGAACACTTTGTAGTAGAGTGAATAAAGATGTCAAGGAATTAAGAACGTTGTGCCCTTTAACAATACAAGACTTTCTCAAATCAAGGATAAGAGAGACTCCAAGTGTCCCCGTGCGTTAAAGCAAGGACACAGCTATACATCTCACCGCTATAATTGTGTGGGAGGCTGTTTTGGGAAGTGTTCACACACATTGCGGCAAAGGACCGCAACCCCCCTCCCCAAACCTGCTGTGGCAGTCAGTTTTGGTTTCTCTGATACTGATTTGTCGGTTGTAATTTTCACCACCAGGGAATGACGCCGGCCAGTTTGATACATGTGCGGTTTCCTGGGTCACCTGCAGGCAGAAGTCCCGTGGGACTCAGCCGTTCTTGGAGGGGATGGATGCACGACTCTCCGGGTATTGATCACGGATGCGCCACTCTCGGTTATTAATTTAGTGGCCGGAGTTAATTTCTCGCGTGCCCACCAATAATTGGAACTAGCGTTAAGTAAAAATTATGGTTAAATACCAGGCGCACCCATCGTATAAAGGTAAAAGCGTGTCAAAATGTACCACGTTAATGTATATCACCTCCGAGAGAGACGTAACAATGTTTTATGGGCCTTATGTACATATAATATAATTTAGATACATTTTTAAAAGGTTCATATGTGGCCTCCCTATATTTTCTCTAACAATTTCTAAATAAATGCTTAAGATTTCACTATCTGTATTTGCTTATGTAAAATTAAGTTAAATTTTATTTTTTCTATTACGTAATTGCAGTAGGTAGGGAAATTATACTTCAACCAAAAATTTTTTACCGACAGTTCACTAGATATGTCTTTTAGGAATGACTAAATCCTATTTTCCCAAAAGAGAAGAAGACTCTTAGAACATCTCTGTATGTTTGCGTGCGTGTATGTGTCATAGTAAATATCGTTTGGTATACCACAGGAAAGAAAGTATCCGGGAGATGAGACGCATGGCGGGGCTTCTACCTTTGTGAATGAATCTTCTCGGTTTTAGTGTACAGAGTGAATACGACGCATGTTTTTTAACGGTTCTGCTCTTTTTGCAGCATGCGTTCCCTGTCACACGCATTCGCTGTCCTTGTACCTCTGGGTAAGGGGGCGCATTCCTTTCACGGACTTACTTTGCTTTCAGTCACAAGGGAAGTAAAGTCGATGATCCGGTGTCAAATATTTGCCGCACTTAAAGGAGCCCAATCCTAACAAAAAGTCTTATTTTTACATCTAAAATATTCTTTAAGTCTAAATTGCTAATCTCTAAGAATATGTTAGCCTTTGTAATTTTCAGACCTGGTTTCAGTGCGAAATTCCAGGAAACTCTGTGACTTCTGAACATACTAAATTCTCATTACCTGAAAATTTTACAAATATTTCTCGATAACTGAGTTCAACGCCATTGGATTTAGTTAATTTTTCTTTTTCATGGAAATTGTCTATTGTGTGTTTCAAATAGATTGTTGTTTGTCTTTGAGCGCTACTAGGTGAGCAACCAATCGGAGTCCTACATTGTTGTCGTAAGGCAGTCTCGCTAAGTGGTGTGTGACGAGCGCCAAACTAATCAATCTCTAATAAATACTATTCGCGCTAAGAGTTTGCAAAAACTGATCCATGAGGAAGCAGAGAGTAATGTATTTAACACAACCGCAAAAAACCCATATTTTAGCTCAAATAGTTTTCCTAATACAAGTAAAGTACTGTTATAATATAACAATGCATTGCGACGTAAGCATTGTCATGAGTAGCATTATTGGTTGGCATGTACGCGTGTACGTATATTTGTAATTACTCAGAACTTAAACGTACACATTTGACATGACGTGATAAAAGAAATTATGTACTTTGAGTAAGCTAAGGTGTTTGTTAAATTCGATGAGGGGAAACAATACACTTCCTGCTGGTCTGGCAGAACGTGTCTGGTCACATATCATTGTTTATGAATGGTTCGTAATATCTATTTATTCTAGAGGGTTGAAAGCAGAAGTATTCAGTTACCCTTCCGTCTGAAAGGTGAAAAAAGTGTATCAGCTGGATCAATGAAACACGATCCATCTTCCCCCTTACTCCTGCCAGAACAATCCAATTGAGTTAATGTGGGCTCAGATTATGTTGCAAACATAAATAATAATTTTAAGCTGCTGACGTTGAACGACTTATTCACCAAGAAATTGACAAGGAACACTACAAGCCTGAGAAAACTTTGTGAGACATCAGACAAATTACAAGAAGGCGACTTTTGGAAAGAAATAGCACGTAACGATATTTTGAAACTTATCATCATAAATTTCCAGTACTCATACGATGAAGACAGTGACAAAGAGGAATTATCTCTTAACGTAAGTAACATTCACAGCTATATGGGTTCACTGGCATTTTCGTTGTATTAGAAAAATAAGTAATTTATAA
The DNA here is from genome assembly GCA_030765055.1 of Mantis religiosa. Lineage (NCBI taxonomy): Eukaryota > Metazoa > Arthropoda > Insecta > Mantodea > Mantidae > Mantis > Mantis religiosa. The sequence continues at coordinate 103,179,142 of CM060955.1, forward strand.
ACTATACTTAATTTTAAACTAAATATTTAAGCTATGTGCGTAATATACGAATATCCATGTATATTGTGATTTCAGCAACTGCATTATTATAAAACTTTGGAAAATACAGTTTGCGTTCCCTTACGTCTAGCGCCAAGAAAACACGTAAGAGTGCGAGAGAGAGGGAAATATAATGAGTGGGGGGTAACGAGGTGGCAACGCTGAAGGCTCTAATACATCTGATGCGCTACAGTGAGAACATCCCATCTGAAACACTTAATAGATAATAACATTTATTTTGGCAAAATTATCTACCAATTGTGCGTCTTAAATGTGCACCGATTTTTGTCTTTGTATCTGCGTGTATTTCTTACAGATTTCGGCCACACTTAGCAGAGATAAATTTTCACACAAATCAAAATTTATAATTTAGCTTGGATGTACAATTTTCCCTTCGTTTCTCGTAATCAATGTTTTAGTTTTGTGTAATGGCTACAAAAGTCGTAGGACTAGCTATTCTTTTGTCAACGATAATCGTTGTATCTATAATATTGTCAACATTATCATTGTTTCCCATTTCTCGGCCTCAGAAAACATCAAAGCGTATTAATGTATTATTTGATCTTATCTCTGACATCAGTCATGAAGTATGACAGTCAAGTATGGTCTTTATTTTGCTTGGAATTTCTGTGTTTCCTTATTAGTGCGTGTAGTTTGGTTACTGAAAATGAATAAGGTTATATTTAAGTTATACATATACAACGTTTATTGCTTTAAATGTAGTACAGATGCAAGCACAACTTTAAACATCTTGGAGTCAATTGAAGAGGACTAAAGCAACAAACCGCACGTCGGGTGGAGGGGCTTGCATTAATTAAGACTGCTGGAGAAGACACAGCAGGATAAAAGATCGCTGTAAGTAATTGAATTACCCCGCCCCTCTGATTGACACCGCCAGGCCTGTAATGTGCGCCTGCTACGGTAATAGATCCACGACCCGCCCTCCACCGTAGTTTATCAGCTGGCTTTGGGTCTCCAACCAGATTACAAAACACACCTTTCCATTCTACCGCAGAAGCCAGAGAAAGTTTTTGTTTAGGCTGGAAATGGTGTTACCGCAAATCTCAATTAATGCGGTCTCCATTTATTTTGTTTGTTTTTAAAGCCTGAAATTCTGTTTTATGAAAAACAGATGTTTACGGGCTGAACGAGTAGAAAGTTTGCCTCTGGTGATGCAGAGGTATTGCAGAAACCGTTTTGAAACGTTTGTGACTCGAAGAATGGCAGGTGCACGTAAACTTTTAACATGTAGTTATACTCGGCAACAATGAAAATGTTCGGGCTTAAAAATAGTGAATTTACATTATTTCCGTCTGATGAATCAAGAAATCACCATAAACATTATAGATTAGCTCTTATTTTGAAGATAAAGTGGCATTTCATTTTTAGAGTGAAGATTTTAAATTTGGGGGATTTTTGGGGGGAAGGGCTTGGAGTTGGCACACCTGTCAAATAACAAAACATAATCAGAGATAAATTTTTGGAAATTAAGTGATGCAAAAGTTAAGGAACGCATTTTTTGTCGGATCACATATAAGACAACTTGTAAAGTATCCGGCACTTGACCAATTTTTGAAGGGGAAAGAAAGGGAAGCTTGGGAAGCCTTCAAGGGTGTTGTTCATGGATTTTTAGGCAACAAAAGACATGACAACTACAAGCACTTGGTGATAATGCTCCTGCACAAATACCGTAACCTTGGATGCAACATGTCTCTTAAGATCCATTTTGTCCACTCCCACCTAGACCTCCTAGTTGTGGAGCTGTAGTGATGAACATGCGGAGAGATTCCATCAGGACATTTCTGTTATGGAACAAATATATCAGGGCCATTGGAATGAAGTAATCCTTGCGGATTACTGTTGGTCTTTGTATAGGTCTTTGTATAGGAACTCCATCACAAGAAGCAAGCTAAAAGACGACGAAGTCAATAGACCACCACATGATTCTCTTTAGACACGACTATCTGCGAAGTATTTTTCCAGCAATTTCGAACACTTAGCATGTAATTATCACTTAAACTAAATTAAATTAAATTACCAGTGAAGAATTTCAAACTGGTTCATCTCCTTTTCTGTTGTCCCATTTTCTGGAGAGAAAGACAAGAATTAATATTCAAGCTATACTCTCTAGGAACTGAACTTTTTTCTCCGCTCACATCTTTGCTAATGAAGCCACAACAGTATAAGTACTTCATGATGTTTATAAACTTAGTGTTTAAACGTCTGAAATAGTTTAAATTAATATGCATCAGATTAAAACATATTTTGTTCCTTCTAGTATTTAAAATATTTTTGTTAAAATTGTATATTTTACGTATCAACTCTAATCCTAATATACCACTGTGTAAAACAGGGTTCATAAATCTGGATTTTAAAAAAATTACCAGTTAAAAAAATCAAATGCAGTTTCATTGTTGTTAGCATGTATGTAATTAAAAAGTATCCTTTTCTCTCAATCCGTTAATATTTAATACTTCCACCTTGTGTAGATCATAGAAACTGGAGCTAATAAAATTTTTTCACTGTCATATTTGTTTTCTCAACCCAAAATTAGTAGGAATGGCCTCATGAAGTGCTCGAAACATTCAAAAATTATTTTTTGTTGTTGCCCAGTGTAATAAAATCTCGAAAGTTTAACAATTTATTTATTTTTACATTACCTATTTGCTTTAGTTTGAGAAAGTATTCTATTATACTTGAATATTAAACACATACTTTTTTATCCAAAATAAATCTTTTGAGATCCGCTGAAACAAAGAATTATAGTGTGAAAGTTTATTTGACGGCGCAAGACTGAAAGCCGAGTATAAAAACTTTAAAATATAGTGCGATCCATATAAACCTGAACCATTTCAATGGGACATAACTTTTGATCCAATAGTGGAATACACGTGTAACTTTGGGACATATAATACATAATTGGGAGATTACATTACACTATTTACATCTCAGAGGAAATGTTGTATGTGTCCTCCAGCAGCATCTATACATTTTTGCACTCATCTCACCATATTCTCTGAAGTTTTACGGAGATGATATTGAATTGAGAGAAGATTATTTACAGAAAGGTGGAGCAACGTGCCATACATCTAATGACAGAACGGAACTTGTAATCAGTTTCTTTGGTAATCAAATAACCTCAAAAGATTCCCCTCCCCCCCAGATCACCTGAACTAACCTTACCGGATTTTTACTGTGGGGGTATCTAAAACAGTCTACAAGAATAAGCCACGGACAATTGATGTTCTCAAGGAATCCATTCAAATCGAAATAAGTAACATTGGTGAGGATACTCTCCGTAAAGCATCAGAGAATATGGTGAGACGAGTGCAAACATGTATAGATGTTGGTGGAGGACACTTTCAACATTTTCTCTGAGATGTAAATAGTGTAGTGTAATCTTCAAATTGTGCATTATGTTCTCCCAAAGTTGCACGTGTGTCCTATTGTTGATACAAAAATTGTGGCCTATTGAAGTGGTTCATTTTTATATGAATGGCACCAACAACCCTAAATATTAAATTATAAAGCATGTACCTAACATTTTGTGAAAATAAATATCATAATCCTTTATGGCGATAGTTAAAATTTGACCTTTGCAGTGCCGGCAAAATGATTTCACACACATAATCATAGGAATTCATAATATTTTGTTTACATGAAGCAGGAAACTACTGTGTTTACCTGAAATCAATAATGGAATTTGTTGTATGCAATGTTTTATGGCCTCAAACTTCGTAGAAGAGTTTTAAAGTTGTCCTCTGCAGTACTTGCAGCATTTCTTCTAGTTTTGCCGAATCCATTCCCGAATCGCTTATATATATTCCAAATTACGTCCTCCAACGTCAAGTCATATGGAACGTGGAATGAAATGGGTGAAGGGATGCTGAAATGAGTCCGGGGTCCATTGAGCCTAGAGCTACGCGATATTCGTATATCAGGATGAGGGAAAACCCCGGAAATACCTTATCCAGGTAACTCACCCTGACGGAGATTCGAATTAGGGACCTCTTGAACGTGAGGCAGACATGCTACCATCTACGCTACCGAGGCGGGAAAATAATTTTCCATTGCAGAAATATATACAAGATACGTACTTATATACTTATAATTGCAGTCGCAAGAAACAAAATGACAACAATGGAGTATTATAAATTTTTGTCCCACTGGGTCTGATGTATCTAGTGAAGGTGATTCGTGTTAAAAGCGCTGTTCTACCACATATAAAAATGTGTACAGCAAAGCTCACAAAAATTGGACATATACTAAACGGGTTACTTAAACTGAGAATTATACATGAACGCTGCTTAATGGATCTAAGTTCCGTTGTAATTTTTGTCAAAATGTATCACATTCTGTATATTTCCGTAGCTGAAATTCAAGCCATTCCATAACATTTTATATCATTTTATCAAGACACGGCGTAGTGTCAGGGCAAGGAATGATTAGGTAATTTATATGCTTATACCATATCTTGGTTTGTGTTTACCTTCAAAATGCACAGGCCACGCCGTGGCTCAGTGGTTAGACCGCTTGGCTCTCACCGAGGCGGCCCGGGTTCGATCCCAGGCGACCGCAAAGTGAGATTTGTGGTGGACAACACGGCGTTGGGGCGGGTTTTCTCCGGGACCTCCGGTTTCCCCCGCCATCTCATTCCACCGGTGCTCCATCTTCATCTCATGCATCATCAGTGTCACCGCCTGCGGTGCCGTATGTAGTAAAAGCGGGCGTTAAATACTACACATTTCAAAATGCACTCGGGTGTAATTTGTGATCCAGTGTTAATTAAACACTTATGCTTCATTTTCCTAATCATATTCAAAAAATATTTTGATGAAAAGCGTCATAAAATGAGAAAAAGGCATATTTGTCAGATAATGTATCATTTAAAAGCAATTATTGTTATTAATACAGATTTAAGCCTAAAATGTGAGAAAATGTGTCTTCATTGCTCTGCTGTGTACTTAATAACCTGGAAATTATCCTTAAAAGCTGAGCTTTCTGTCACAAAAATACACATACAAAAGTTAGTACAACGTTTCAAAAAGTACTGTAAGTATGCAAATTTTGTCTCAGGGTCCCTATACATTTTTACAATGATACAAGCTGATTTGCTTAAACTTTGCTGGTTTGTTATTTAAATGTGTTAAAATGTTTTCTTGTCTGGAAGTGAAAATATTAAATTAATAAAAACGGTCAAGATAACGTAGTGTTAAGGATTTCTTTTATTATGGACTTTGTGGGTTCCTAAAATTAAAATTCTAGTTTGCAGAAATTCAGAATGCTCTTTATTTCCGTAGAAAGACAGTTTGTACAACTCTTTGCAGAACAGTTTGACGGAACACACACGAACGCACTCTTCAAGGCCGTCTGCCACAAGTCCACATAGAGGCACATTTCACAAGTCCATAGACAACTGCAGTCACTCACTAGCAGATGCGCTGCACGACTGACTAGCAAAGGGAGCGAAGGGAGGTAACTGTACAGACATCTCTTTGGCTCTTTCTCTCTCGGCAAGTAACAAGCGCTCTTCTGCTCCGGGGGCGTATCTTAGGATCTATCTGTCTCTTTCACTCCCCACTTCTCCCCCCTATCTCTCTCTCTCTCTTTCGGCGTTCGCATAGGCACGGGCCGGCACGAAACAGTGCCTGGCGACATTATTTTATAATGTCACTATGCTCGCTTTCCCATTATTCGTATAAGCAGTATTTAGTTTCGAAAATCTTAGTTTCTTGTTTATATATGAGATAAATAAACTATGTTTTATACATTACGTGGTGTTGCATTCAGATGACTGTTCTCTATAAGATCGTGTATAAACTGTAAACTACTCCTTACAAAACTTACTGTATATTCACTTTATATTAATAGAACTAAACCTTTACAGAAAGAGTTTCATTATAAATTTCCCTGTATGAATATTTTGATATTCTTATAAAATGCTTTTCTACGTATATGCTCTTCAAAACTATTTTACAGTAAATTTCGCTGTGGATTTCTTTTCAATTCTATACTTCCTCTGCCTACTATAAATACGTGGTTAAAATGTAATTAACTTAAGGAAGAAATCAAACTGAAACTTGATGGCGTACGTCGCAGTTGCTAAGCGTGTTGATCTTTTGCACTGGAAACACTTAACTCCATAGCGAACTAATAAAATCAAATGATACAAACGGAAGAATACGTAAAAGAATTGGTAGGGTAAGCGACGACAATATAAGGAAGGAATTATATCAATGAAATAGTAGATAATAGACGAAATTGACTGAAATTTTCTAAGAGCGGAAAACAAAAGATTTCCAAAAGCAGTCTTAATTTATACGCCGAGAAGAAGAAGAGGTCAAAAGTCACCCGGAAACTCTAGAGACAGATGTTGAGTCAGAGCGGGAATGCAGTCTGTTCCGTGAAGTGGAAGAAAAGATGCAACTAGGAAGTTAAAAAAGGAAATATCCTGCCACTAAATTCACATGAAAGAATTATCTTTACCTTTATTTTATCAAGAATTACCCTAAATCTCTGAAGAGAAAACGTACGTTCAGGGTATTTTCATGACAAACATTGTGTATTTAAAAATGCAAAGTATTTAACGAAATAACAGGATGTAAGTGCTAGGTATGCTTTCGAGAGATATGTTTTGAGTGCGTATTATAATGAAAGAAAACATTTCTGTTTTCAATGTGAATCCCATAAAATCTGAACGTTTTATTTGTTTCAATTACATTTGCCGATATTCATTTACAGAGTAAACAAATGCGGTCACTGTGATTTAACCGCTTACCAAGCCAAGGTATTGCAGAAGAGTTCAAGTACAGTGTGGGGCGATTTCGTTAAACGTAGCAGGTTGCGTATCTTTCCCCTTTCTCCCGTTGTTCAACATGTTTCTATTTGTAGATCAGAGCCGATGGAATGTGGCATTGATTCACTTGCAGAGACAATAATGAAGAACCGTGCAACACTTTAGTGACATTTGCTAGGCAAAATTAAAGGCAGCAGCTGCCAACAATAAAGTACAGAAGAACAAACAAGATATCAAGGCACAGATACCCTACTACACGTTGTCTTTTGTCAACTGTGATTAGAAACGTTTTAATTTAATATCTTTCAATGTTTCAAAAATAAATATCTTGAATTTTCTGAGAATAGTGTACGCATTCTTTTATTTAAGAAAAAAAAAACAATGTTTATTTTGGTTTAAGTAGCAAACAAAGGTGCGTGACAGTTTTTATGTCTTTTACCCTTTTTAAAACATTTATATAGGCACATACTTTTCAAGATGTTAAGGGAAGTTACGTTTGTTTGCTGTCATTCTAATAACGCTAAACATTGAAGTTCGGCATATGAAGGTCTGCTTTTAAATATTTCGGTATTGCTTAACATTCTTTTATCTCCCTTTACAGCAATATATACGAAGAATATATACATTTGAAGAATATATACATTGAAGAATATATACATATATTCTTAACATATAAATACGAAGTTGGGTCAAAAAGTAATGCCTCCTATCTTTTTCTCTTTTAATTGCCAAGAAAATTGAATCCAATTTACATAGCTTGAAAACTACATCATTGACGATTATCTTGTCACTATTCAATATAATCTCCGTCCTTTTTCAAAATTTTGGTCCACCTTTTAACTAGAGCATGTGGTAAAAGCACACGGTCATGCTTCCTTAGCAATTGACGCACGGACGTTTTCACAGCCTCCACATCTACAAAATGAATCCCACGATGAGCTTCCTTTAGTGGCCCGAACACATGGAAGTCTGATGGTGCCAGGTTAGGGCTGTATGGGCGGTGAGGTAATACCATGCCGATTTCTCAATTTCTGCTGTGGTGTAACGGCTGGTGTGTGGTCTTGCATTGTCATGCAAAAAAGAACATCCGCCATTGTTTTTGTTGGGCGAACTCGGCGAAGACGTGCTTTCAGTTTTTTGAGAGTTCTGACGTATTGGACAGAATTTATTGTGCATCCCTGCTCTAAAAAAAATCAATCATAAGCACACCATCTGCATCCCAAAACACTGTCGCCATAACTTTCCCTGCCAACCGCTGAGCTTTGATTCGTTATTCTTTGGTGACCGTGTGTGATGCCACTCCATTGACTGCCTCTTAGATTCAGGATCAAAAAATGAACCCACGTTTCGTCTCCAGTAACACTTTTTTCCAGAAACTCCTCTCCCTCCAAATTGAAGCGCTGCAAGTGTTCGGAGGCTATTGTTTCCCTTGTTTCTTTGTTTTGGGCGGTTACCATTGTTGGTATCTAACGTGAACAAACTTTTGAGTAAACCAGTTGTTGAATAATGTCATCACACTGACTTTACTGAGGGAGGTAATGCGACACAATTCACCTGTTGTTATCCGGCGATCACCACGAATAATGTCATCAACTCGCTGAATGTTGCATGGAGTCACTGCATTCACCTGCCTGCCGCTTCGCTTTTCATCTGTCAATGGTGTTTGCCCTTCAGCTTCGTTACAGCGGCAAACCCATCGTCTAACAGTGCTGACATCCACCGTTGCATCACCATACACTTTTTTTTAGCCTTTCGTGAATGCGAATTGGCGTTTCACCTTCCGCAATGAAAATTTCAATCACAGAACGCTGCCTAATACGAATGTCGATGTCAGCCATTTTGCAAGAGGATGCAGTGCTGCCACCTGTTGACTTAGGAAGTTACTACTGCAGGGGATTGGAGAATAAGGTTTGAGGAATTGCGCCAAATTCAAAGTTTTCACATAGCTTATTTTTTTTTTAAAAATAGGAGCCATTAATTTTTGACCCCACCTCGTAATTGAATATACACATATGTACATTTTGCTTACACATCCCGAAAAAAGCGGTAAAAAGGACTAATATGTTGTACTTCTTACTCACTCTTAGGCAAATATTGTTTTTACAAACATATATATTTTTGTCTTTTGTATGGATGTTCTTTAACAGCCATCCTATATGAGCCTTGAAGATTTTTAAGTGCGATAAAACTACGATACGGCACTACGGGCTTTGTTTAACTTCTACAGAAAGTCCTGCTAAGGGCTTTTACGCCCGAAAAAATGAATCCCCTCCATGGTGGGTTTGCACCCGCGACCTCGGGAACTACAAGACTGAAGACGCATATTCCTCTATATACTTCATGTGAGAGGGTACGCCTTGTTGCAAGGGAACAAGCGTGGACTTAGTTTCACGGAGTTTATTAAGATGGGTTCGTAGCTAGCTCAGGATCTTTGCATGGACCTCTTATCTCAGGAGTGGTACACACCAGACTGCTTCGTTTATCCTCTCCTTTATTCAATACTGCTTTCTCTTCTTGTTTGGGGTTCCACACTCATGCGTTTGCCAACACACATTGGTAAGTTTTACATCACCTTCCTAACAACATTGCTTCCATCGATGTCCAGACCAAGAGTGTCCCAAGTAGAGCTTGACGTATCTCCTAGCTTTCCCGTTAGCACTACCCCTTCCTTCTTGAGGGTAATGACCAACCCTTTCTTACCTGACTTTGTTTAGCTCAGTTTCAGCATGATGTAACCGCAGCATCAGGCAGCGTTTAGGAGGCGGCGAATTAATTGAAATCAGATAATTAAAAAGAAGATAAATTAATAAAAATGCTTTGCTAAACTGATATAAAAAGTCTTGTTATAATAATATGAAATTAGAATGGATAGAGTAATTATTAAAATAGCAGTTGACTTAAAGAATAGGAAGGAAAGAATATAATTAAATATAGCACACATACTAGCATCCAGGTAAGAAAGAGAAAATATTCTTGTAAAAATCTGTACATTTCGGGGAGACAGGAAGGGAGGACCGTTACCTTCTTTGTGCTAGTAAAATTTCAATGTCTGAGAACTATAGAATACTTCCAGTCAGGAATGTGTTGGAACAAAGGGCTTTCAAAATGCAGTTGAGCATGAACGCTAAAGAGATTTACTTCGCTGATGTGATAACGATGTATACCGTTACAAACAACTCAGGTGGGCATTCCCCAACTCAGGGTAGGCGTTCCCCAACCCAGGGTGGTCTGAACATCAATGAGTTAGATGAGTTTTGCAAACCAATAAATGAGAAACCGATAATAATGTAGCACTTGAAAAGGTTGAGCTAGTTTGGTCATGTGATAAAGTTAGAGAGAAGGTCAGAATAAGGTTCGAACTGAATCGTGAAGTAAGAAAAATTTACTTAAAAGGTGATACTACGCCAGGAAGGACGTGCTCATGCGCGTTAAGAAGAGAAACGAAGATTTATAAGTCTGTAATATAGTGAAGTTAAGGATAGCGCAACCAGTGTAAGTGGAAGCAGCATTAGAAGTTTATTAGAGCAAAGTAGTCACCGTATAAAGAAGAAATAGAAACCGCGCGGTTTCAAGTAATCCAGGGTTTCAAGTAAAACTGAATTTATGTTAGGAATTTTACTAACAGGTGGTCACCGATCTAAGTCGATAAGCAAACTTAGTAGGAATTAAACCAAATAATTCTGCAACAAACAAAGTGTTTTATGCGACGAGTAGCCAACAAGCACCAAAATCCATTTCCTAAAACCAGTCACCTGAGGATAAGGGAACTCATAGCTCCAATTAGAACCCAATCAATTTAACACTGGTATGCGGGTTTGCCGCAATGCATTAGCCTTAATCCTAACGTACTTCTTCCTGTCTGCTTAAACTAGGAGTGCTCTGCTTCGCATGTTACCTGGATAGTGTTTTGTGGAAATGCGTTTATTACCTCTTTATTCATAGGTAGATCGGAAATATTGATAAACAGTTTAAGCGAATGTCTAATCCTTTAAGAGCAAGTCGGTGTATGAAGAGTTCGAAATAATATTGTTTCTATTACTAGACGAGAAAAATGGTGGGTTAGAGAGAGAGAGAGAGAGAGAGAGAGAGAGAGAGAGAGAGAGAGAGAGAGAGAGAGAGAGAGAGAGAGAGAGAGAGAGAGAGAGAGCAAATAACCACTTCCAATTCGAAATTATAAGAAGGATCATCTCAGAAATGGAATTTAGTATAAAGTTTTCATCTCTTAAGATTCAGCAGTCATGTCAAAGTCTTCAGAATAAAAGGAGACATAAGACGTTATTCTCAGAAAGTTCAAGAGATGCATTTCATTTACTATAAAACATAATATGGTAATTTATTCAAAATATTAGGGGCAGTTGCAAAAGGATGAAAACTTTCGATTTTTTTTTCCAATTTAAGGGAAGTTTGGAATGAGAAACATTTTTATGAAAACTCTTCCTGTCTCACTGTCACAAGATAATGAATTCAAATAATGACTTTGGTATTTGAACCACTTGAAGCTTTTGAATTTATACTGTTCACGAAGTGCAGTACTTCCTCTACATATTGTCAAAGCATAGCAGAGAAAGTTGTAGCACGTTGTAAGAATAGGGATAGGAAAAGGAATGTAAACGTGCTTATGTAAACATTCAATAACAGCAAATAAAAGCCCACGAAAATGTTGTAATAATCATAAGATGTCATGTGATACTGTTTCGATAGGTTTAGTTTGTACATGAGGGGTAGCAGAGGTTCTTTTGGTAATTTACATCCTCCAGCGTTGTCATATCGGACGATGAATGGGATGGGTGATATGATGCTCAAATGAGCCCAGGGTTCATAGAGCTTAGAATTACCCGACATTCGCCTTTTAGTGTAAAGGAAAATCCTGGAAAAAACCATATCCATGTAACTCACCCTGACTGAGAATCGAACTTGGTAGCTCTTGAACGTGAGGCAGACACGCTACCACCACGCTACGGAGGCGGGCCGCAGAGGATGTGTACAGCCTACCTGGTATCTTGGGGCGTAGCTGGAAGATTGGCGGACCAGATGGTAAGGCGAGATGGTAACGCAAACTAGGAGCTAGGTGGTAGAGGACAGAACTCCGGAGGCGGGAATAATACAAGTTAGTACTATCCATGTTTAACCCGTTTACTGGACACTAACTATGATAGGTAGTACATGGTTATTACAAAACATTCTCTTAGCTCTGAAGAGGCTTAGAGGTGAAAACAGTGACACCACAACATGTTACTTATTCACGTGGACTTACCTTAATGGTGCGGTGTTTCACGTAGGGTTGAGTATGCGTGTCGTCGCCGTCACTGGAGGGCGACATGATGTGATCGACGTGGGCTGACCCTGGAGTGCATCTGTACTGACTGACAAGAACTGACCCCAACGACTGACTCTGATCTCTAAATATGTGGGTGATTCATGACGTTACATTACGCCTATGGTCCCGAATTATAACGCTACTTAGCCATCCCCCATTCAAATTAAGTCAAATTGACGTAACCGTACGCCGTAGTTCTAAAAATACGTGCGGTCACCTTCTGACCGCCACTGGTGTTAAAAAGGGCGAGCAATCTGCCAGCTGCTGATTTAACCACTCAGCGGAATTCGGAACTTCAAAACATGTGAATAAGACAAGTGCCCAGAGTGACCCTTGCTCCTAAAATTCCAAAATTTGATAGTTTCCTAATTATTTCTCGATTATATATGTAACATCACTTATTTGAGATATGTGTAAGTTCAGTTAAGCAAATCATCACGTTGTAAATTAAGTCTTGAATTAAGTGTAAATTATTATTGATAATTTTTTTTTTTTTTTTTTTTTTTTTTTTTTTACAAAATCAGGTTTTCAAGGAAGAAAATAACAACTTAAAATACATAGAAAGATCGTGTTGTATTATACACATCAGCAATATTATCTAATTATGATTATTCGTATATAATATAACCCATACTTTAAGTTTTGTGAATTACAAAAGAATTCTAAGTGTACACCCGATAGCTAAGTGAAGCATGGGGTTTCATCCAATAAATTCTTTACAGAGATTTTGCATAGGTCCACATGTGTGTGACTGTCCTATGGTATATAACCTTAGTAACTTCCGAAGATGCGACACAATGATTCTCAATAAAAATTCTGCGGAATTTATGTCCTCCAACGTTAACCCATATCGCACGATGAGTGGAATGGATGAAATGATGCTCAAATGAGCCCAGGGTCCATATATCTTAGTTAACCGACATTCGTCTTTCAGGATAAGGGAAAAACTCGAAAAACACCTTATCCAGGTAACTCGCCCTGATCGAGATTCGAACTCGGGACCTCTTTAAGGCCACTGGGAGGTGGATAGGTTTCAAAAGAACCATTTTTGTTTTTAATGTTGAAAAATTATACAATTCTTCAGCTTTAAACATAGCTTGTCAGCTGGTATTAAAGTCCTTTAATTCGTCAATTTAAAGATGGCGGCGTAATGATACGCTCACTTCCTGAGAATGGCGCTTAATATTTGATCGTGATTTCCCAAAACCTTGATTTTTCATACCTAAGGTGCATTTTTCTCAAAAACTATAAAAGATATTGACAAAAAATTGTAGTGGTTATTTGTCAATGCTCCTTGAACATACAGGTAACATTTATATTCATGTTATTTATAAAATGGATGAAAAAATATTCAGTCCTTGAAAATATATTTTCTTTTACTCAAAACTAATTAATTTTTCATTTGCATAGTGTAAACTATATGTGATTTTCATTTAGCCGATATTATAAAACTGTATCTTAGGTTATATAGGATAAAACTTGGTGCATGTAGCTTTAAATTCCTACACGTAAAGTGCACCTGAAATATAGGGTGCAATATTTTTTTCAGGACATACGGTGTGATTTATGCCCCTTTTGCAGGGACCTATGTGAACGTAATTTAAATATTATACAGCAGTTAAATGCACACATCCTTGTATCAGTAATCATACCGAATTTCAATTTCTGATAATGTTTATTTTTCTATATATTCAAATTCTAATATTGGTAAAAATTAGTCTTGTCTGGGTAAAAACATCCTCCCAGTGCCCTTGACGTGAGGCAGATACAGTACCATCCACGCTACCGAGGCGGTCTACATCCATCGTATTGACTCCGTAACTTTCTCTACTCATTTATACAAATTATTCCTACAGTCAGTCGGCCTACTCTTAGGGCGATTTGGCAAGCAATTTAATTATTTATTGTTGTTGATACCACTACTAAAAATGACCTGCCTCATTTCAGGTCCGCAGCATTTCAGGAAAAGCATGACACTTCCTGAGGTTACTTTAAAGCTTACAGGGGAAAAACAGGATATGCAAGGCTTACATGAATCCCGGAGGTTCTGCCTTGAAGGTCATTCTTCCGTCTTGTGTAGCGATTCTGTTCATGAATATATCTCATTAAATGCTTTTAATTTGCAAGGCGGAAGTTCTTTGAAGTATTTCCGGAGGATTACCGCTCTAGCACGCATTAATGAAATCCAAGGCTTTAGTTGCGCGCTCGGATAAAAGAACTGGGAAACGGAATACATAAATGTATGTATAATAAATGAGAAGGGAAGGAAAATTAAAGTCATTTTTCTTGTACTTGATTACAAGCTTGAGCTTTCTGACTTCTTTTTTTCCGTTTAAATAAGAAATACTTGCGGTAATTACAGTATTCAACGCTTAACGTTCTTAGTTAAATAGTTTATATTTATAATGTAAAATAAAGAAATATGTCATTTGAAGCCCTCAGCTTTAAGCAGGAATTTAGTATGACTTGGAGAATAATTAAAAATGGAAATAACGTTACTGTTAAAAATAAACTTATCACTGGCTAAATTATTTTCCCTAGGTTTATGGAAAACAAATACAATAATTTTCTATTTTCAATAAATTTCTATAGTAAATGTGCCAAAAATATTTTCTGCATATATTTTCGGAAAAATTCCATAACACATTTCTCTTCCTACGTCTGAGAGAGTGATACAAGGGATGGAAATAATAGACAAATGGTTTTAAAACACCAGGCAATACTCTGTTTTTGAATTCCATAATTGTGGCATTAAACCAAGATAAAAGTAATTGTTACTCATCGCTCACAGTGTGTTTTGGATAATTCAGAATTCGGCAACAAGGGAAGTGGCATCACTAGAGCTAGATAATACAAAAAAGAAAGAAATAATAACAGAGTTAATACTGAAATTGTGGTATAAGTGTTTTATAGGGTAGAAAGGGGAATTATTGAAACTGTGCATCAAGCAACAGAAAAGGATTAAGAACACAAATAGTTGATGCTCGGCATTGTAAAGAATGGTATCGAAGATGGGCATGGAAGATCTAGGGAGAGCAGAGGAGATAAATCCTAGTGGCCTTTGGAAGGAAGTGAGAACTAGAGTACAAGACATAGATGGGCAAGGGATGTGGGAAAGTATTGAAGAAAAGAAATCTTCAAAATTTTATAAGCAATTAAAGACAGAATGGGGTAGGGAAAAGTATATAGATCAATGTGGCAAAACTGGAAGCGAAGGCATAGCATGGATGAGGGTAGGAATATTATATATAAATGGGTCGAGAAGTTAATATGTGAATTTTGTAGGGATGAAGAGAGCATTGTTCATTACCTGATGAAATGTAAGGAGTTAACAAATTACAGGAGAAAAATATGGGATAAGAAATGGGACAGCGTGAGTAAAGAGATATTGGCGTGACGTATTTAGCAGGGGTGGGTGAAAAGAAAAATACATATATAGGAGAATGTTATATCGGTTAAGAGATTGGCCGCGCCGTGGCTCAATGGTTAGACCACTGGGCTCTCACCAGGGCAGCCATGGTTCGATCCCAGCTTACCGCAAAGTGAGATTTGTGGTGGACAACACGGCGCTGGGGCGGGTTTTCTCCGGAATCTCCGGTTTCCCCCACAATCTCATTCCACCGGTGCTCCATCTTCGTCTGATGCACAATCAGTGTCACCGCCTGTGGTGCAGTATGTAGTAAAAGCGGGCGTTAAACACTACACATTCTGTTAAGAGGGAAGTGGATCAGGGTAAAAGAAGCGAAGGTCAAGCTGCTCAGGAAAACCATAGACTTAAGGCCAGCGGACCTGAGTCAGCTAGTAAATCTTGAGTCAGGAATTTTCATGTATTTGTGCATGTTCAATGTTTAAGATATTTTACAGAATTTGTAATGGAAACTGTACAAATAAATATCAAATAACTCAGAATAAGAACACAAAAATATTTGAAGTTAAAAACACTAACTGTACTTAAGTTGTTTTAAGGCGATATAGCTTTTGTGTGATTAGTTAACATTCATTCCGAATGTTACCTGTTATTCGCAGAAAATAAAACAGTATCTATTTTGCTACTTGGAAAACGTATTATTGTATTATAATAAATTTTTTAGCATCATCTTTAAGAGATGACAAACAATGAAGCAGTGGCCTAATGTTAACTTACTGTTTGATCGTACGTGAGCATACTTGTTATTTTCGAGCGGTTAGGAGTGTTCGGACGGACACTAATTGAGAAAATATCATGTTACAAGGAATGTAACCCATTCCGTTGTATAGTTATATAGTATCTACAAGCTATTTTGCAAAACGATTTTCTCTTTCCTACATGTTTAGTCTCTTTCTACATTTCGTTGCATTGCAGAGTGTTGAGGAATTGACCTTCACTGACAGAGCGCTGCATCCACTTGCGTTTTTATTTACTAGAGTGGAATATTAGTAACCTGGCGTGCGATAAGGTACAAAGTACAAATAGAGCAATTGAAAAAGTGATATAAATGTCAGCCAATTAGTTATTTTACATAAATCTAAATTAATAATGCAGCTGCCCGTTTCGTCGCTTGATCCAAGGGATTACGTTTTCCTCTTCCTTCTCCTGGTCACAATAATCAATCATATTGCACATATGATTTCTCGCGCCTGCCTATGTATGAAACGGTACTGAATAGTGTTGGAGAACAAGTGAGTAGCGAAAATAACATAACATGGCAAAGTATTGAGCAATTACAACTAGGTATCAAGGAAATTGCTAAGGCTAAAATGGAAAGTCATTTGAAGTGAGTTGTCTTCCCCTTGCTTATAGTTCACGAGTTATACAATTTTAAATGAATGTATGAGTGAATTAATTATTTACTTGCATATTCCAAAATTTTACAATTTACAAATTTAGACTACATTTATTTTTCTTTACCTTGTTGCTACCTTGGCTTACATGACACCCTGGTCTTCTGCTCTGCCAGGTAGCTCTTAACCTCTATGCCTCCTTGTTACTTACTTAGCCATATTATTCCTCACCATCCCCCAACTTCCTTTCTTATATTCTTTACATTTCTTGCCCATTTTTCTTTTTCTTTCTGTAAGAACTCGCCAATACTTAATACCTCCTTTTCCTCCTTTCCAGTACTTTCTCCCATTTTTCCTCCCAAACCTTTTTCTCCACATTGCAACCTCCTCGCATTCTAATACATGGTGTTCTATGCTTTCCTTTGCCCCACACAATTTACCAATTACCTTTTTCCTACCTCTTATCGCACTTAGAAATATTGTTCCTGCTCTAATCCAAGCTGGCCCTTCCCTCTCTTGCCTATTGCAGTAATCTACGAGTACATATGCTTCTCGTCCTCAATTCCTGTTTATTTGTTTGTAAAATTGTAATGATTTTCTAGACCTTCCCATATTTCCTGCTTTTCTATATATTCTTTTCTGCATTTTACCAATATACCAACATCGCTTGTATTCCTTTCCTCTAATCTCCATACATTTCCCATTCCTATTTTGTTTCCCATAATTCCAACTGTTTCAGTTTTATAAACTTTTTTGCTGTTCCATGCACAAAAATAACGTTCTTTCAAGTTTTAGATTTTATTAGCCTGTAAATATCTTGCATATATCGTCTATAAATCAAAATTTTGGTTGCTTTTGAGAAAAAAAGGCGCTCGAAAGATTTTCCATGGAAAGTGATGTATGAAGTGGAGAGATTTTCTTGAAAATTCATGTTATATCTTCGTCAAATATTGAACTTATTATGGGTACAGGATTAATATTTAATATTAATATTTATCGCAGCTGCCTTTTTCCAATCATTCACTTCATTGACTTGCACGCGCGCTCGCACACACATATACACACAAACCAACGCACACATGCACACACATATATGGTCTTATTTGTCTAGGGATGCTCTTTTTAGGTTTCCAAATCCTCAGAATGTACTGAATACTTCACTGCTCTGTACGTGTTAGTGGTAATAATAATTTTTTCTTCACTATTTCATCGTTGAACTATATTAGTTCCTAGAATTTTTCTTAGAACATTTACTTTCTGCTGTCAGTATCACATCAGCAACAAATTTTATTCCAAACTTAGTTCTTGAATATAATTTTCATAAGGGAGGAATTACACATACATGAAATATGTAAGATGATAAGAATTCTTGCTTTTATCAACTGTCATATACAAAGATGCTTGAAATCTCGTATCTACAGAAGACTTTGGAAATTTTAAGGCATTTTTGGGATGAAATTACCTATTCAGAAAATGTGTGGGTCTGAACCACTTCATAGTCATTATGTTTTATATCGTGTAAAGGAAGGCAAATTAACCAAGATTCTTACCCGTGGTTTCTGAAATCAGAAAGTTTAGCTCACCTTCACGGGTAAGTCCCAAAATGAAGGAATCTTGCTGCTGCTTCCCACACCAGCACCATTCCCACAGGAAATAAGATTACAGAAGTCTGCCCAGCTCTACCCGGCCAAGCTAAAGTGGGTTATAGCAGTAATGGTACATGCCCTCATGTGAAGCTTCGGAAATTAGCTCACAGAATTTCGTTAAGTAATTGTTTTCATTTCTTCTTTCTTCCGCAGCTTTATCCTTTATTTATACAATTTTTGTAAGGAGATCTTTTCTCCTTTCTTTATAGTCCATTTTATGAGTTGTAACTCTAGTTTACTTTGCTTCACGGCTTTGTGCGGTAATGGTTGGTTCCTTCATTGTATACAATTATTTTCACTTCCATTTATTCTTTATTTCAGATTACCTTTTGCGTTTGCTCTTCCATTAGTTTGTTAAATTAATTTTGTTCTAATGTACACGTTATCCCGTTTTAGTAATGCTACTTAATGATGACGTAGCAGAAACTTGCGGGACTCTACTATGGTAGGTGACAAATGACATTAGATGCTGACAAGAGAACTATCACCGTGCTACACACCTGAATCTTTGATGGTATAATGTCTGCTGTATATCAACTATGCACACAAAACTCTGCCGTGTAGTAGAACTGCAATGTCCAACACTGAAGCCTTAAAAGTGCCGCATGCGATCTCTTGCAAGTAGCTGCTGGACTTCCCTCTTCAGCTGTGTTCAGCGCTTTTCACATACGCCATGTGTAGGCCGCTGCCGGTCAGGGGTAAACGATCCCTGCCGTAAAATGCTGTGATATTATGTGCATATTCTGGACTCATTTTCGGGTGCTTCCAGCTATACTCAGCACCCCATTTTTGACACACACACACCACTTAGAGCAGAGGTGATGCTTTCCAGCTCTCAAGTTATGAGTATAGTGATAGTTCCCCTTTGACCTTCATTTTCTGAAGGAACCCTACGCCTGACTAACCCCAATTCTAATTCATGCCCACAAGTGATAATTTTAGTTTAGGAAACTTACTATGTTTAGGTTTCATACTGCTGCATACGAGTCAGATGGAGCATTTAATGTCATGTCGGCATGTTGGACATAGTAGCTCAGTGCTTTAGAGCAACGGCACGGAGAGCAGAAGATCTGTGGTTCAAAGCCCTGAGCTATGGCATTCAATTTTTCAGTCTGTCTCTACAGATTCAAATATTATTTCTATTATGTTTAGTTTTCCAAAGTATAAGCTTTATGTTTGACATTTCCTACAGATCTTGAAAACCATTAGCCAGTTAGTTATTCTATCATGAATTGTAATGAAGGCAATATTAACTTGACTACTTTTCACAGTTAGAAACATTTGCCGTTTATTTTCTTCTAGTATGCTACCAGTTTGAAAAGTTAGCTACAAATTGTCTATGTACTGAAAAGGGTGCATCAGGTAATCAGGTAATTGTGGCTCCAAATTGAAGTTAACACAGTAAACACCTGCTTTTCTATAATATTGACAATCACTACTGTACATAGTACATATCTTCAGAGTTCCACTATTCACCATTCCAAATACATGCTATATCATAACAGGTTTTCAAAGCAATGTCTGTTAGGATTTAAAAGTATTATTTGCTTGTTACCCAACTAATATAAATATAAAAATCAGCTTATTAGCCTAAAAATTGAATTTTGTATGCTATCTCAAATACACTTCAAATAAATCCAAGAGATATTATTAAAATATATAAATAAAAATTATCCACGTAGGTTAAACTTAGGCAATTTTGTTGGAGATGTTTTTAAGAAATGCTTATTCATGTGTGAAGCTGAGTATTTACCAAAATTTCCTGTTTTAAACCATCTTGATAGGACACATACATCCATAATACAAAAAGAACATGAAGAACCTTGGTTAAAGTTGTGCTTTTCTGGTGAAACTCAAATTATTTTTATATAGCTTTTATTGTTGCTATATTTAACATCTGTCATGTGTTTCTCATTTATTTTAAATAGAGATTTCATATCAGTGTACTTACACAGTAACCTAATGTAACATGTGTAACTTCAAAGCACATCATCTTGTCCAAAATTCATCTCCCTTAGAGTGTCTGCAAATAGAGGAGCAGAGACTCGAGGAAAATTTAATATTTGATCCAAGTTACGTTGTTGTAGTTAAAGTGTAGCACTTCAGTTGTAACTAGAAAGTTTGTCATTAATACAAAATTTAGTACTTCCAAATAATTATTAGTGTTAAATTACTTTAAGTGTATATAAAGAGGATCAGCAAGTTCTCTTGTAATGACTTTGAACTATTAATCACAAACAGATAAGTGATTTTTATCTTCTAAATGTGAAAAAAATGTAAATATTCGTTATAATTTTAAAATAATTTGCTTTAACAAATTACAGGCAATGAATGGGATACGAATATGCAAATATAAGCTGGAAATGACAACCAAGTGGTTAGAAAGAATGTATGAACCACCAGTGGGATCCATAATGTTGTATGCAGTGGAGATCTGGGGTGGAGGGGCCACAGGTAAACAAACGGTGGACCGAAACTACTGAAGATTTTGTAAAGAGCTACTAGGCTTGACAAGGTCAGCACCTAGGGAAGTAGCCTTAGTAGAATTAGGAAAGACAAGAAGAAATGGAATAATAATGGAAAGAATAATAACATTCTGGTATATGTACTTGGCCAAAGAAGAAGAGGAAATTATGAAATTATGCATGAGACAGCAAAAGGATTAGAGAACTCAAACGTTTGTGGGCAGAGATAGAATGAATTATGGAAAAAATAGTAATGGGAGATATATGGAGATTATAGGAAAGGAATACAAGTGATGTGGGTAAATTGGTTAAGTGTAGAATAGAAGGTATAGAAAAGCAGGAAATATGGGGAGGTCTAGAAAATATGAAATAATTACAAGTTTACAAGCAAATAAAAAGAAACTGGGGACCAGAAGGATACGTAGATTACTGCAATAGGAAAGAAAGAGAAAGGCTAGCTTGGATGAGAGCAGGAACAATATTCCTAAGAGGGATGAGAGGTAGGTAAAAGGAATTTGTAAATTGTGTGGTGGTAAATAAAGCATAGAACACTATGTAACAGAATGCGAGGAGGTTGCAATGTGAGGAAAAATGGGAGAGAGTAGAGAAGAGGACAGTAGCTATAAAAATGTTAATGGGAAAGGAGGAAAAGAAGTATTGGTGAGTTCTTACAGAAAGTAACAGAAAAATGGGCAAAAAATGTAAAGAATGTAAGAAAGGAAGTTGGGGGGGGGGGAGAAAGGGGCTTATCAAGTAACAAGGAGGCATGAAGGTTATGAGCTACCTGGCAGATTAGAAAACCAGGGTATCATGTAAGCCAAGGTACCAACAAGGTGAAGACAAATAAATGTAGCCTAAAATTGTAAATTGTAACATTTTGCAATATGCACAATAAATAATTATTCAATTCAATTCATACTTAGCAGTGAATACTAATGACGTTTAAGCTCATTTATACTTAATAAATATTACAACGAATACTATTGCATTGATATAAAATGATAATTAATAAACATCTGCACAACTTGCTTGCATAGATTCGCAAAGTGGTGATCCTTGTAGCCCTTGTAGCACTTTCCATGTTTACCTTTTACTTTAGTTTTCTGAACATCGCTGCTACAACATAGCATAAGCTTCATGAATATCTTCTCTACAGTCACAGAAATTAATTCAATGAAATATTTAAAATGTGCAAGTTCGACCCTTTTTTTGGCAACCTATACGCAGTTTTAGTTCGCCTTGAAACAGTTTAAAAATATAACTTTCCTGAGATCTATTGTACATTTAAAATCTGGGTGCTTATCATTGTTTCCAACGTGTAAAACATATTGTACACATTTATTTTACCTAAAGCACTTCAACTAATTGCTGCCTACATCACAAACTTTGAAAAGGTCTGCCGGTCGGTCGGTGCTTCACATAAATGGGTAAAGCACGTGCGTAGTGGATTAGGAAACCTCGGCGGTTAAACGTGCGTCTGCCTGTCTTTTCTGTTCTACTTAGAGGCACTCTCATTTTCTTTGGTAGCCTATTAAACACAAAGAAGAAAGGAAAAGGAAAAAGAAAAATAGCCTCAAAATTCGAACTGAATATATGCATCTGTTTGAATTCCTAATTATAATTAGACAATAGATAATTATAATTAGATTTAATAATCTTGAATTCCAAGGCTTTATAATTCTTTCATCAATAATTTTGACAAAGTTATGAGCATTTGATACAGTTAGGATCTCATTACACATTATTTTAATTATAAAGTAGAACTAATACATGAAGCAGGAACTTTAGTCACATCCTTAAAATTTAGGTGACTGTATAAGAAGATGCGTAAGCTTCCACAGCCTGTGTCTTGATAAGTATCATTAGCTCCCTGTGAAGGCCGCTTCACTACACGAAGGAGAACCGGGGGGATATAAGAACGAACAACATCGCAAAGATCGGGCAAGAGACCAGAAGAAGCTCACGACAGGATGAGCGAAACGTCGGCAAATACGACCAAAATGACGCGACTTTCATCGGAAGCTAAGAATACTTATGCTTATAAGAAATTCTATTAATTAGAGTGAGATGACTGGAAGAATCATAAGGTAAAATAAAACTGCAGAGTCAACTTGCTATCTGTAGTCTCTTTCCTTCAATAAAATGTAGTCCAATTGATTTTAAAAATTGATCTTTGGTGATTGTTTTCAGTACCTATATCGCTTAGTGCCATCATTGCAAATTTAATATCAAATTTATAGAAATTAGGTAGAAAACTTGTTCTTGAGAGTAGCCTTTTTGTCTGTCTAGTTTTGAATCGTATACCAAGAGAAACTTCTAATACAGTGATAAACATTCTCAAGCGTCTCAATTTAATATCAGACATTTTCAAATTCTTCTAAAATTCACAATTAACAACTTTTTCTCCAGTGAAACGTCCCGGAGTGTTTTATAATTTTCACACCTCTATAGAATCTGTGTTTATTTTTTTTTCTTGCATTATAGCTGAGTAATTTATCTTGCAGACTTTCCAGAGACCCATATTCTTATGCCTGGTGCCCGGAAGCATTCCGACACGCTCACTGTCCGTTACTTATTCCCCCTCGTCCGCCCCCGCTCACGTGGTTTCCTTTGCCAACATCCCCAAGTCTGTATAAAACGTCACTGACAGTCAATTGAGTCTGTAAGGCGAAGCAGTTTTTCCCTTTAATTTGGCCCCCACTTGGCAAAGTAAGATCTCCAGTCGAACAAATTGGTGTGACAAGACGCAAAACGTGCCCGTTAAAAAAACACAAAGAAGGTTTCTTCCTCGGGGCCGAGCGACGGCCGTAGAAAGCGGAATGAAAGGAAATCCTCTTAACAGCCCCACAAAAGAAATTTATTTTATTTTTCCTCTCTTTTATTCCTTTGTCTTGAGCTTGATCGATAGCACCGTTTGAAACATCAAGTAGTGACATTGATTTACTCAAACGGCTACAGTTTCTGTTCTTGAAGTGTTAATTGTGGCATTTCTCCTTCATTCCTCTTTCGAGAAGTGGATCCAATTACAATAAACATGTCAACTGCAGATAATCGCTAGTCACCTGTTTTAACACAAAGGGGAATTAACTCAACGTAATTTCCCTGACAGAATTATTGGGGACTGCTTTTTGGCTTCATTGAAAATTTAAAACTCATTACCTGTAGTTAATTTTGTTGAAATGAAGGTCCAAATTTAAATACGTGGAGCCAAAACTGTATTTAAATAAAATATCAAAGAAAGTGTTTAAATTTGTTGGAGAAGCATCAATTCTATGCAGTGGCATTCAGGAATCTTATTACTGAGTACCTGGTCTTTTTCCTTTAAAGCGGCGAGCACTGATGATAATGGTATTTGAAAATAAAACATCTGAGTTTAGGACGCCTCCCGTCATGTGCTAGCTATGACTGTATTCTTATACAGTTTATGTGCTTAAGAAAAATATGGAAATAAAAAACCCTCATCGCAGTTCGCAGCCATCTCTCTGTCAGATGGATCAGGGCAATCTAGAATGAGACAGACCTGACACAGACATTCGCGATTTGCGCAAGATGCCGCCGGTAGTAGGTGATAACCAGAGCTAGGAAGTTCGTACCGCTCACCGTTTCTTATGCAGGTTACGACGGACACTCTCCCAGCATTTAAATAGCGAAGAGGCATTGAAACCGGTTGCGCAGAGAAAAAATAGTGACTTATGAGACATTCGTAAATGCACATCTAATTAAATCATTATGTACAACATACAAATTCTTATACAGTACATACGGGTTGGTCTCTGGCTGATCTTATTATTTAAATAGGCATATTTTAGCAAATCCAAGAAATTATAATGCAGATTGTAGCCTTTCCTGATCAAATGTAAAATAATGTGCAAATAATAAAATTAATTTCTTAAATATATGAAGACTCTTACTGGATAAAATGCCAAAGCAGGAATTTTACTATACATTTATTCATCTGAGGCCGATTTACTAAAACGGTAATGTACCTCTGAAGCCTTTCAAAATAAAAAACTCATTCTATGTCCCGTAAAACAAGATTTAGTTGATCGGTAATCTGTTGCAAATTCCTTAATGATTTCAGCTAATTTATTTTTCGATTGGGCTTCTCTTTTTCTGTTTGCTGAAGTATCCCACTGAAATGTGAATGTAAATAATGAAGTAAATAAAGACATGAATAAGTAAACCTCTTGAAAACATACAATTGATGTACAGCAAATTTAGTTGTTCATCTTTGAAGCACAACAAAGATTTTATTGGAATGTCTTCCTCCCTTCTTTCCTTCCGTCCGTCCTTCCTTGCTTCCGTCCTTCCTTCCTTCCTTCCTTACTTCCTTCCTTCCTTAATTTCTTACTTTCTTACTTCCTTACTTCCTTACTTCCTTAATTCCTTACTTCCTTACTTCCGTACTTCCGTACTTCCGTACTTTCGTACTTCCTTACTTCCTTACTGCCTTACTGCCTTACTGCCTTATTTCCTTACTTCCTTACTTCCTTCCTTAATTCCTTACTTCCTTCCAACGTGCTCTGTGCCATGCAGTTGCACCTGTTACACAGTAATGAGTTGCATTCTACGACGAACCTTGCCCTTGCTAGTAGCGATACGTGGTATAGCCATGTCTGGCCGCTCTTACATCGCTCAAGGAAATCGGTACGAACTTCCTGGCTCAGGAGATAACTTGAGGTGTGTTACACGCTATCCCCTATATTGTTTTCTATGTCAGTGATTCATCATTTGTTTTAGTAACTCCAATATAAGTATTAACATTAACGAAGTAGTATTTTTGCTTTATTTCTGCAATTCTGGATAATTCCATTAATCTGCTTTCTAGCCCTGGGCTTTCCAAGTCTTCCTGTTTAAATTCTGTATTCATCATACTAAATCAAACTTAAAGTATTATTAATCTGTCTGTTTGAAAATATTTGTGACACGATTTCTGTGGTCAGAGGTACAAGAAGAAGGTACTACAGTAGATGTTACTGTCGTAAATCTGCTACATGACCTACTTAAACTAAAACATTGCCGTGCTCGTAAGTGTTGTGTTCCAAGATGTAGAATTACAGTAGAGGAAACAAAAGGAAAAGTTGAGCGTGAAATTTCTACCTTCAGTTCTTAATTACTGTAAATTGCAGAATTTCATTGTTGGTTTTCAGAGTATATATTTTGTGTATATAGCTTTGTGAGCGGTGTAAATGGTGACATAATTTTGCTCGAACTGAATTAGTGAATACTGCAATATCAACAGTTGTTTCATCCAAGCTATATGCTGCTTGTATGTCATAAATTATATTATTTGTAATTTAAGTACTATGGATTAGAAATAATGCAGTTATGTTTTGCACGAAAACTGCACACCACATGGAAGTATATTTCAATTACACTGTTGGTTTCAATTACATATTTTTCATATTTCATCTGTCATTATGTATTCCCTTTGCAAAAGCTAGTGACGAAGAAGTTTTGCCAGGTGCTAAATGAGATATTGCTGCTTAGAACTGAAAAGATTCCAGTGAAATTAAAAGTAAAGTTTCATTCTAAAACTTCTAAATGAAGTTGCTAATTACTCTAAATAGCGGAATTTGTGTCAAACATTCATTGTGTTTTGTGTATGTATTACTGTTGTGTACAGTATGATAAACAGTGTAAACAGTGATGAATAATTGTGAGTGAACTGAAGGCCAGTAGTTCCGTTTGTCCATGTGGTAGAATGTTTGCTGTATTTTTTTCTGTTTTCTCAGTAATCTAACTCTGAAGCTGCCATTAATGGTAGTTAATTTTAGTAACATGGTAGTTACATTACGGTATGCTATACTTTAGACTGTATGAATTTTTAAGCTCATACGAGCTCATTGGTCATAGCTAATAATGTATTTATTTTACTTTTAAGACAATTTCTTTAACTCCACATCTATGAACATAATAGTCAATTATAACTGCATCAACATTTGTGGGCAAGTGTTGTTTGTGAGCATTGTCCACCATTCTGAATGCCAATGTGAGATCCCTGCATTCTAGATGATCATGAATTGGATCTTAAGGTAAAATATGCTTGTTAGAAACATTTTTCATGTTCGAATAACGGTGGGTTCCTTCAAAAATGTTGTGAGCCTCTTTGGAATGTGCTTAACTTAAATAAACAGTACGTTTTTATGATACTTGACTCATCACTTATGCCATAATAAACACACAGTCATTTGCAAACACACATACTGAACGATCAGCTGATCTCAGTAGCGTCCACCAAGTCACAGGGCGCGTTGTGAGGTCCTCCTTCAAAATGGCGGCTTATGGCTTCTGCTGCTTTCTCCGACGTTATTCGATGATTTGGGCGATATTGGGTACCTCGGCTGCGTCAAGAACTTACGAAAGTGTAGGAGCAAAGACTTATCTGTGCCGGACTGGTTATAGGTGTCGGAGATCTAGTGTCTAATTATACGAATTATACGTCTAAGAAACAGTCATTGAAACATTTTATTTCTGTTAGTACACTACGTCTGTTACTACACTGCCAGATACAGTCTGATGATGTCAGTTGGCTGATGTCCTCGGCTTGCTGGATCCACAGGAACGAATAATACCTTTAGCTGGCATTCAAAATTATTGACCTCGCTGCCGGATTTCACTTATACGCGGGATCTGCGGGCCACTTTAGGCACGATAATCTAATCGCGAGTAGCGCAGATTTCCCGTGTCACTATATGTCGACAAAATGGGGGTTACTATATGTTTTCCCAGATATTTATTCATAACTCAGCCTCCTCGTGGCGTCAACTCATCTGAAACACTATTGGCCATGTATTCACGCTATATGTAGCGTGGGTGGCGTTCTGCCTTCTAATAGGCTACCAAAATATCTACCGAGGCCTATTTGATTCCCAGTTTATCAAAGTTTTCCAAAAGAAGACGCTTTTCAGGAACCTTGAACACTAGTTTATACAAAAGCCCGCTCTCCTTAGGGTTCACGGACAATGGTTACTACTAAACAGTCAGAAAGTCTCACCTTAAGACACCTTAAGCTGCCAGGCAAGCCGAGCACATTTTACATGTGTACCAGATAGGAAAATTAATATACGCAATTAAACCATATATAACAATTATTATATATTTTCGGGCTGGACGGAAGTTTCCGCCTCAACACACACACGCGCGCGCACACACACCATTTCACAGGCTGTTCATGAAATGGTCAAAGTGTAACAGTTATTGGCCTATAAATAATTTAAGCATAGGAAATGTGAATCAAAATAAGCTTAAGAAAAACAAAAACAAGGACATATTCTCTGTAACGGCTATGTTTTATTTTGAAAATTGTTGTAACATTATTGCACAGTGCTGAACTATACCAACTATACCAAACTATACCAAATAAATAAATAACTACATAAATAAATAAATAACTACATAAATAACTACATAAATAACTAAAATAAATAAATAACTAAAATAAATAAGTGAAATAAACAAATAAGTAAAATAAACAAATAAGTAAAATAAACAAATAACTAAAATAAAGAAATAACTAAAATAAACAAATAACTAAAATAAGCAAATAACTAAAATAAATAAAATAAATAAATAAAAAATTAAAGTAAAAGTGTATTGAGTACATAATTTGACATTCAAAGTCAGTCTTTCAAAGATAAGACAAATTCCCTATCCTTTACGCACAACATTTATTGGAAATCCTTTATTTCCTGAAAAATGGCACTATATATCTGATATTTTGCTCAACATTTGCTAAAGTGACATAAATTTATATTCTGATTTTTCTGGAAATGGCCTGTGGAGCTCTCTTAATTCCGAAGGATAAATCAACTGGTAAGCCAAGTGACAGCAAAGCTGCTGCCTAGAATTTGCATTACAGATATTCAATTTTATTGGTTTAAATGTTCTAATTGTTAGTATATTTTTAATTTTTTTCTCGTGATGTCACAGAAATACAGGAATTTATGAGCAGCGCACAGAAATCCACCTTTTAAAGGTGTCGATCTGATTTTCTCTGTACCCTTTGTGCCTTCAATAAAATAGGTAATAAAACTTTTTCGTAAAGGCTTATCCCGATTAATATTAAGAAAGTACATAGAAGAATAAACTGCTACTTTATCTTTTAAAGAATAGTTTGTAGAGGAATAGGTGTAGAGGGCTTTGCTACTTACACATTAGCTCTTTTTTTTTAATTTGCCTAGTTTTAATTAAAAACTGAATTGCATACACGATTTTGGAAGGCCTGCCATAACCCCCGCAGTTGGCTCTACTCTTTTGTTAAGCATAGTGGCCGATTGTCTAGCGGAACTACAAACAAGATTAAGAAGATGAAGTAGGTTTAAACTCTTATCCAAGCAAATGTGGCTAAGCTGCGAGCCCCACGACTAATCAAATAATAGCAAGCTAACTGTCTAACTTTGCAACTCCAGTGTAACGACTAAATCCACCCTTCCCCTTCCTCTGACCAAACACTGGACTAGGCAGCGCACCTTGTCTCATTTCGACGTTAACTAAGAGACGACCCTGTGCTCAGACAAAGCATCATTGTGCTACATGTCAGAAGTATTGTGATGAATTCTGAAAGCGCTGGCCAGAGTTTCATGTAGATAATATTTGTTGAACAAATGGATCTACTGCTTACTTTGATTCATTAACAACAACAGGGTTTATACATTACATCATATGAGCAAACTACCACAATTCAAACATAAACCTAGAAGCCACAAAGCATTAAACTGCTAACGTATATCCTACTGTGTGCGGTTTGACGTATAAGGCACATAGGGTTGCAGGGCTTGGTTCCCGGAACCCCTATGTAATGAATGTCCTACTCTCATAATTGGATTTCAGAAATTTAGGTCCTTAAACCCCCTTTCTTAGGAAACGAGGCTCTTAAATCATGTATTGCACTCATATCAGATGTAGCGAGTGGGGTAGCTAAGGTGGTTCCTCTGTGACCCGCATTCGGAAGGCTCAGGTTCGATTCCCGTGACCGACCTGCCTAACCCATTGGTTCACTTTCTTCTCGGGCAGCCAGTCAGGTGAAAAGATGACTAGATATCAACGTTTCGGGAGTGTGCATCTCTCCCATCGTCAGGATATTTAATCGCGATGCTGTATTTCAGTTGAGCTCCTCTTGGAAACCGGCCTTAAAGATGGAAATCAGTCGAATTAAGGAGCAAAGATCACTATAAAGTTAAGCAGTTACGTTACATTGACACAGTTTTCTATACTCACGCCATCTCCTGACCTGGCATTGAATTTACTGAATACAGTCTTTTGTTCAGTAATGCCAATTTTGATAGTGTTTTGTCTTTGTTTATAGTTGTGTTATATCCAGTATTTCATTTGTGGTTATAACATTTTATAAATATCCTGATGATGGGACAGATGCACACTCCCGAAACGTTGATATATAATCATCTTCTAACCTGGCTTGTTGCCCGAGAAGAAAGTGAATGTATTCGTCGCCAGGAAAGCTTCAGGTCTTTTTTAACCCATTGGTTTTTCGGTGGTTTTCCCAGGTCGCCAGGTGAATGCTGGGTAAGTTAACTACATCCCCCGAATTTCATGTCCCATCATTTCATCCCTATTATCATTTCAAATCATCTCTCGTCAGCAAATTTTTCAGCAAACGTGAAGTAGACAGCGTTTGGAAACTATGCGCTAATGAAAGATAGCAGAAAAAAGGATAGTAATTGAATGTAACCCATCAATATGCACCCAGCACCGTGTTTTTCAATACAAGTCCCACTTTGCGGTCACCTCTGATCGAACCCTGGGCGTTTAGTGAGAGCCGAGCGGTCTAACCACTCAGCCACGGCGCGGCCACAAGGTTGGCGTAGGGTGAATCGGGGAGATGTTCGGAATTAATAAAGTCTAGCGGAGCAATAGATGCTTTAACTAATATTCAAACTGCGTTATTTATTTATCTTTGACTCCCAATGTTGCTATTATAACGGAATTTTAGGGCTTCATGCACCTAACTCCCCATTATCAGCTTGACTTTCCAATAAACCCCCATTATTGTGAGTAAACCTCGCCTTTCGTCGTTTATCTGTGAATCTAGACAAAACAAAGTTGTTAAATTTTTAGCTAGTCCTACGTCACACACTCGCATAGAAATTAAGATTAATGATGGAATAGATTAACAGCATAAAATTTCTGGGCCTTCAAATAGACAGATGCTTAGATTGGAAAGCTGATATAAGTACATCTGACCTAACCTAAGCTCTACCTGTTATGCTGTCCGAGCGCTGGTTAGTATGAGTTCTATTGATACACCTAAATTAGTGTATTATTCATACTTCAACTCCATCATAAAGTATATAATATTATTTTTGGGCAACTTAGTAAAAATTAAACAAAAGGAAAAGAAGTTATGCTAAAGGAATCAGAATCATTACTAACAGCTTTAGCAGATTCTCCTGCAAAGATCTTTTTTAGAAGACTGAAGATATCAATATTTCTCGGGCCTCGGGCCTCATTTATAACAATGTAATTCATAGAGTAAATATTACACAAAAGTGTAATATCCGTTACCCTACTACTAAACTTTCTTACTTCCAGAGAGGTGTGTATTATGAAAACATTGAAACTTTTGGCGCCCTTCCTAATGATTTTAAAGAAAAAAACTGATAATTTCGATGCCTTTAAAATGCTCCTAGAGAGTAACTATGCTCAAAATCATTTTATTCTGTACACGATTATCTGGATCACAAATTTTCCTGGTGATGCTAAGATGTAACTAGAATCTAATTATTCAAATGAGAAGTCATTGCCAATAAATCTTTGGTGTCTGTTGAAAAGCTATTTTAATGTATATATATTGAAGAAATTACAATAAATGTCTGCCATAGCAAAAATGTTTAGACGTACTGACAAAAGCAAGCGAAAGTTGATTAAGAAGGTGGTTTTGTATATGAGGGTCAGCTGATAAGTACCGGGCCTCACATAGAGATGGCGCCACTGGGCCTTTTTCACGAATAGTATCATATAGTTTAATTCTAGAATAGCTTGTACCCATAGTTACAGGTCAAAGAATGTTTAATTTTTGAATGAAAACATTTGAAGCAAGACAAATGTAGACGTTTCACGAAACGTCAACAAAACCACAAGCAATAATTAAATACTTACATCTGACAGGCCTAACGCCTAAAGAAATCAAGGAAAAATGGACAGCCGATCGAAAGAATGCAAAAAGGTTCATTTACAAATATTAAAAGGTGAGTTGCAGAGTTCAAAATGGAACATTAGGGCACTAGTGATGAGCCTCGCTCTGGACGCCCTGTGGAAGTCACAATTTCAGAGATCATTGAAAAATTCATTGTTTAGCACTGGAAAACCTCAGATTAAAGTTGTTTGAGATAGCAGAGGATGTAAAAATATAAAAAAGAATGCGCAGGTAATATCTGGTCATGTTTTGGAATTTCACAAGGTCTATTCAAAATGGGCGCCGTGATTTTAATTTTTTATATGAATAGATGACTTGTTTTAAGAATACTCACTCAAATTCTGATGTTGAAATCCTCCGAAACGTTTTCGACCATTGTTTCCTGGTCATTCTCAACGAGGAGAACTGCACCTACTCTTGAGTCAGCTACGCATATAAAAAACTAAAAATGATGTCTTACTTTAAATATTTTGGTAGTATTTGGAACCTGATCAAAAGTTGCCAAGAAAAACTGTTTCTTTTAAGAATTTGGAGCTCTACCATAAACATCCCAGTGAATATACATAAAAATATAGCTGCATAAAAAATAAAAGTTTTAACCCTTTTCACATGAATTTGCTGTTTTTAATAGTTTGATTTATAGATTAATAAACATACCTCTGAATAAAGAAGATTTTTAATAAAGAATATAAACATATTATTAATACTGTTTTAATTAATGGTTTAATAAAGATTTTATACGAAATATGATTGAAAAATTTAAATACCAAAAAAACTATTAATGATATTTCTACTCTTAAAAAATAAAAGATGATTATAAATTTAAAAAATTTACTTACCATCCATGGGTTAATAACCATTTTCAATTTTTTTAAAGAAGTTGGAATAACTTTAGTTCCTCAAAATAAATATAGTATTATAAACTTATTACAATTTTCTAAAAATGATAAAATTCCTAATAATAAAAAATCTGAAATTTATCAATTTCATTGTTTAGATTGTGATCAGGTTTATATTGAGAAGACGAAACGTAGTTTGGAAACCAGAAAGAAAGAACATTTTTCTAACATTAAATATAAACAAATTGATAAATTGGCTGTAGCAGATCATTTTTGGTCATTTAGCCATGGAATAAATCCCGAAGTTAAATTATTAAAACAATCAAATATTCCCATAGATTTAATAGTGTAGGAAAAATATTTATTTAAAAAAATAAAAATCGCGTAATGAATTTTGAAATGCCTGCAATTGGTTATGTTTTTAGGTTTGTTTCGTCTTCAGATTTTGGTAATTCGAAAAAGCATAGTATCCTTGACGACGAAGTAAACAAGACGACGATGTGTGTTAAATGAGGATGCGAGCAAATGCTCGTGAAGTCGATTTTTTAAAAAGAAGAAAGAAGTATTATCATCAACTTCTTAAGATAAGTGGACATTAATTAAGAAATACTTTTATTTGTGTAATCCCAGTTAATTTTTCAGACGGCTTATTACTATGGATGAAACTTGGATACATCACTACACTCCAGAAAGTAAATTACAGTCAAAGCAGAGGATTGCGTCAGGTGAACCAAATCAAAAAATGCAGTCTTTATTGCTTTTATGCAAAGTCAATATTGTCAGTTAAAAAAGTTATGGTGAGTGTTTTCTGGGATGAACAGGGAATTAGTTTTATTTATTACTTGGAAAAAAATAAACGTATCACTGCTGACTACTACGCAAGCTTGCTGCAACGTTTGAGTGATGAGGTGAAAAGAAAAGAACCTCATTTGGTAAATAAAAAATCTTGATTCTTTACGAAAACGCTCCGATCCATAGTTCAGTCATTGCAATGAGAAATATGTGCGAATTAAGCTTCTAATTTCTTGAACATCCACCTTGTTCGCCAGATCTAGCACCCAGTGACTAATACCTGTTCCCGAACCTCAAACCCTTTCTTGGAGGACGAAGATTTCGAGGTCATTGATGCGGTAAATGGCTATTTTGAGGTCCATGATTAATGCATTAGCCTCTCCGGAGATTATTTTCAGAAATAAAGAAAAATATTATTTATTTATTTTTATTGATTCAGACGAAGATAAATTAGTAACAACATATGTTAATGAATATGTAGAGTTAATAAGTATGGATGAACTAAAAGAAACTATAAAAATTTTCAAAAAGAAAAAAAAAAGGTTCAGGAACTGATTGTTTGAATATGGAACTATTTAAATATGCCTCGGTTAAATTCCAGACTAGACTTTTGAATTTCATCAATATATGTTGCAAAAATGGGAATTTGCCAGAGGAATGGAATATTAAATTGATATGTCCGATTTTTAAAATGGGAGACCGAACTGAATGTGACAATTATAGAGGAATTAATATTTTGAACTCAGGTT